>PVIC010018991.1:0-31018 GCA_004025085.1 Thryonomys swinderianus
GTCCCATGGCTGGGTGAACTAACTAGTCAGTTACAGGATGACTTAAACAAGTGACCCCAAATTCTACTCTTCTACTGAGTTGCAAATTATAGTTTGGGCCAGGGCTTTAGCTCAGTGGTTCCACTGTCTGCCTTGCAAGCGCAAGGTCCCAGGTCTGATCCCCAGTACCACACACCGCAGTGCTGGGCGTGGTGGCTCACACCTGTCATCCCAGCACTCAGGAGGCAGCAGCAGGAGAATTGCTGTGAGTTGGAGGCTTGCCTGGGCTACATAGTGAGCTCAGGGCCAGCCTGAACTACAGAGTGAGACATGGTCTCAAAAAAGAAGAAAGAAAAGAAAGGTATAGTTTATACCAAAAAATAGAAAATATTCGTTTTGTGTCCATAAGGCCCTGGGTTCAATCCTCATCACTCTAGAGAGCGACAGGTTAAAGCTGCACTGGTGTGTGTTTGTCGAGTGCTGCAACACATGGGACCTGTGAGACTGTGGGAGTCGCTTTGTAGGGACAGACACACCCTTATTGTCAAAGCATCACATACTTTTTTGGTTTGCTTTGGTTTGGTTTTGTGCTTTTTGGAGACAGGGTCTTACTTTGTAGTTCAGGCTGGCCCTGAACTCACTATGTAGCCCAAGCTAGCCTCAAACTCACAGCAATCCTCCAGTCTCTGCCTTCTGAATGCTGGCATTACAGGTATAAGCCACCGTGCCCAGCATTGTGGTATATGGTACCAGGGATGGAACTCAAGACCTTGCGCTTGCCAGGCAGACACCGGAACCACTGAGCTAAACCCCCAACCCCAGCATCCCATACTTTTATGACCATAGTCTTGAGGAAGATAGTTCATCTGAGTTATGTCTGCAATTTTAAGAAATTATTTGGTGCCAATTTTTCCCTTTTGTTTTTTCAGCATCAAGAGAAAACCAGTCAGCTTCATCAAAACAGAAGAAAAAGGCTAAGTCCCAGCAATACAAAGGACATAAGAAAAGTGGGTCACCATGTGGTGTTTACATATGTTTTCTAATTGCTAACCAATGGGGCTACAGTTTTCTTGCACAGAAAGTCCCATCCCTCATGACAACTGATGATCATGCTTATGTATTATGTAATATGTGTCATGCTTCAAGGTGCAGTATGTCATGATAGGTAGACCTCAATAGAGAAAAACACTTAACTAACCAGAGAAATGGATAATTGGTCAAGAATAGAGCCCCAGGGTGATTCTTCAGATATTACTGTTGAAAGTTAAACCTTTCAAGCTTATTTAAAAAAAAAAACAAAACAGGCATTTGGTGATAATAGATCTGAAGCCCAATAAATCCATCTTTCTTCCAAAGTACAACTTCTTGATAGAATGACAGTTGGAAGAAATCCAAACTAATGGCTAAAAAGCAGATACTTGTTTTGTTTTGGGTTTTTTGAGGTAAGGTCTCACTATGTAGCCCAGGCTGGCCTTGAACTCACTTTGTACCCCCAACTGGCCTTGACCTCTTCAAGATCCTCCTGTCTCAGCATCCCCAGTGCTGGAATGACAAGTGTGGGCCACCACACCTGGCTCAAAAGCAGATATTTGTAAATGTGCTTTCTATGCTGTATTTTACCTTATACTGAATTTGTGTTGCTATTCATAGCCACAATGTAATATGAAAAACATTGATAATGATTTAAGTCTTTTAAAATCTTTTTTCCTATACCACAGAAAGGCACAGGTTTTTCTCTTTGAGAAATTTGTTATAGGATATTTCATTTTAAGTTTATTTTTATTCAAAGATTTCTTTTTAAGTGAAAAGTACTTGAGAATTAATAATGAGACTTTTGGGCCAGGGATTTAACTCAGTGATTCCATTGCCTGCCTCCCAAGCACAAGGTCCAGAGTTCAATCTCGATACCACATACCACAGTGCCGGGCATGGCGGCTTCATTCATGGTGTAATCCCAGCACTCTGGAGGCAGAGACAGGAGGATTGCTGAGTTTGAGGCTTGCCTGGGCTATATAGCTCAGGGCCAGCATGAACTACAAAGAGAGACCCTGTCTCCAAAAAAAAAAAAATCTTTTCCAGCCCATCAGCTGTGTTTTTTTGTTTTGGAGGGCTTTTTTATTTGTATGTTTGTTTGAGACAGGGTCTCTTTATGTAGTTCAGACTAGCCTCAAACTCACTATTTAGCCCCCACCGGCCTCAAACTCAGGGCAATCCTCCTGCCTGAACCTCCTGAGTGCTGGGATTCAGCAGTTTGCTGTCTGTTGTTTTTTGTTTTCTTTTCTTTTCTTTTTTCTTTTCTTTTCTTTGCACCAGGCATCAGACTCAGAACTTGGCACTTGCTAGGCAGGAGTGGCATCACTGAGCTACATCCCCAGCCCACTTCGCTGTGTTTTTAAAAAAGGGATGATCTGTCTCATTAGCCAGGAGACAAAGGCAGCATGAGAAGGAATACAGCATATTCTGTTCTTGCCCTTCTGACTACAGTCACTTGTTAATAATTTTCTAAGTGAGAAACAGAAATATTTCTAGCAGCCACTGCAAGGTGCATCCCAAGCAGGAGCCTGGCCTGACCTGGCACTGATCCCTCACCACCTCCCGGGACCTGACCTGCCCACTTGTAGAGCACTTTGCCCACCAGCTGCTTAGGGTCGAGGACTGACAGAAGAGACCTAATGGCTCCAGGCTTCCCACTTCAGCTGGATAATTAGGAGGAAGTCACTTGGAATTTAGTGAACAAGGATCAAACAAAGCAGGTGTGATCTCTAAGCTTCCTGTGAAGTGAGTTAACAGGCTAAGTGAGCCTGGCATTTGGTGCACACCGGTGATCCTAGCATGGGGGTTGATGCAGGAGGATCACCGTGAGTTCAAGGCCAGCCTGGGCTTCATAGCAAAACTCTATCTCAAAAAAAAAAAAGCTTGATATTTCAGAGTTTTCTTCTGAGATATCTAGTTAAGAACAGCTTTTGTGGGCTAGAGATTTAGCTCAGTGGTTCCAGTGCCTGCCTAGCAAGCACAAAGTCCCTGGTTCAATTCAGCCAACACATACAACAATACCAGGTGTGGTCCCTGAGGCCAACCAACAATCAGTGCCACATACCACAATGGTGGGCCTGGTGTCTCACACCTGTCATCCCAGCACTCAGGAGGCAGAGGCAGGAGGATTGCTGAGTTTGGGGCTTGCCTGGGCTATATAATGAGTTCAGGGCGAGCCTGAACTACAAAGCAAGACCCTGTCTCAAAAAAAAAAAAAAAAAAGAATTGTTTTTGTGGGCTGGGTATCTAGCTCAGTGGTACTGCTGCCTGCCTCGGAAGTGAAAGGTCATGAGTTCAATTCCCAGTACCACAAGAAAAGGGTTTTTGTTTTTTGAGAGTTTATGAACAGTTGCTTCTTCCTAATTGGTTTTCACAATTGATATTTTCTTTTGTGTAACTCTTGTAGGGTTTCTGGCTCATATGGTTTAAATTACTTTGAACTATGGGTTAGAGAGAGGGAAGAACTGTGTAATTAACAAAGTGATAATACAATCATCCCAATTTTTAGTGCTATTTATCATGATCAGATTTCTGAATTATCCAGGAAAAAGAATTTAGCTATATATGGAGTGTATTCTGAACTGACATTTTTATAGCTCTTCATATTATGATACCTCCAGTGCTTTTGGATGGTTCTTCAAACATAAAGAGGGGAAAAAATTGTAAGTCCACAGTCTCATGTTAGAAATTACCCTGAGAGGGCTGGGAGGTAGTTCGGTGGCACTGCCACCTGCCTTGCAAGCATAAGGTCATGAGTTCAATCACCAGTACTGGAAAAAAAAAATACCCTTGGTGCCAGATGTGTGTGGGAATTCATAATTTTTTGGATCCTTTGTTTTGTCCTTTGAGGTGGAGGCTCACTGGTAGCCCAGGCTGGCTGTGAACTTGTGGTGGTCTTCCTGACAGCCCCCAAGTGCTGGGATGATAGGTGTGCTCTACTACGCCCAGCTTGGACTCATCTAACAACACCTCCTGAAGACTGGAGCATTTTCTTATGCATAACTATATTACAAGTATTTGCCAGGTGTTATATGTCTGTAATCCCAACTGTTGGGGCAGAGGAAGGAAGGATTGCAGGTTTAAGCCCAGCTCGGCTAACATATCAAGACTGTCCAAAAGTAAGGGTGAGGCCTGTGGTTACAGTCAGTAATAAAACAGGCCTAGCGCATTCAGAGCTCTGGATTCGACCTCCAGCACTGCAAAAAAGAAAAAAGACAAAGTAAAGGTTATAATATATTGCCAAATGAGCATGGTTTTGTTGCCAAAATCTTAAAGCTTTCTGATCACTGGAATTAAAGATAAGCAATGATACTGCTAGCCAGGCATGGTGGCACACGCCTGTCCTCCCAGCATGCAGGAGGTAGAGGCACAAGGACTGCTGTGAGTTTGAGGCCACCCTGATACATAATGTGTTTAGGTTCAGCCTAAACTACACAGCAAGACCCTGTCTCAAAAAAAAAAAAAAAAAAAAAGCCAGGTGTGGTGGCTCACGCCTGTAATCCCAGCACTCGGGAGGCAGAGACAGGAGGATTGCTGAGTTCGAGGCTTGCCTGGGCTACATAGTGAGCTCAGAGCCAGCCTGAACTACAAAGCGAGACCCTGTCTCAAAAAAAAAAAAGAAAGAAATGATGCTGCTAGAGCAGAGGACAAAGGTGTACACCTGTCATCCCAGCACTGTGGGAGGCTGAGTCAGGAGGATTGCAAGGTCCAGCCGTGCCTGGGCAGTTTAGCAGTCAGAGACTGTCTCAAAAGCTGGGGATGTAGCTCAGCGGAAAGACCCTGGGTTCGATTCCAGGTGCCACAAAAGAAAGAAAGAATGAGCAGAAAAGAGATGATGATTTTGTATTAAGAAGCAATTGTTCCTGTAAAGGAACTGTGTGCTCCGGAATCTTTTTTTCATATTATCTCTCACAAAACTGCAGTTGTCCAAATAAGAACAAACTGGGGGTTTAGGGGTCTGCAGTGCCCGTTGCACGTGGCGTGTGGCAGTGGCTATTTTGCTCCGGTGGGCGAGTATGTTCAGTGTGATGTTGAGCCCCTTCCCCAGCACTTCGTTGTGCCTGCTAGAGAGAGCCAGCCGGCCGATGATGGGCAGCGCTGCCCGGCCCCTCGGTAACGAGCTGGGTGGCAGAGGGCTGGACACACACTGCACCGTGGAGAGTAACTGACAGGCAGTTCGCTGTGTAGAGAATCATGCAGACCATCCAGTCTCAGAAGCCTCTCTTTCCCGCAGTGTCTGTGGTCATTGCTGAGCAGGAAAAGCAGCATGAGTTTCTGTTTGGTTTCCCTATTTTCAGGGCTCCTGTGAGATTCCCCCTCACCCTCTGACCTCTAAGTATGGAGCGTGCTAGCAATGTCTCAGCTTCCAGTCACTGTCTGGCTCACATGAAGGCTCTGGTGATGATAATTCTGACCCATCTTGCCTGGGCCATTGTCCTCTGTGAAGGAGAACAAGCCTAACCAACAGTCACAGGGAGATGAAGGACCTTGCGCTTTGGGCCTGGCCGATGCACTTCACGTGGTGGCTCAGTTTCCACAGAGGTCAGGGTGCATTATTTCTGGCTGGTGAAATCGTACGAGTCCTGGGAGGCTTATGTTTGCTTATGACACTCACCGACAGGTGTAGTATGTTTGGTTCAAAAGAAATGAGTTTGCAGCGGATAGCCACAACATTTTGAATTTCGGAAGTGCTTCTCAGAATAAGTGTACTGTCCACTAAAAGGGGAGCACGGTATGTCCTTCAGATTGGTAACTATTTCCAGGATCCTCCCCCCAGGTACTCAGGGCCCGGGTGGGCTCGCTGTGGCAGGGAGGTGCTCAGGCTCCAGCTTTGCAAGCAGAAAAAGAGCCCCGCCCCCTCTCGCGTGTGTTCTCTCCCTCCTCTCTCTCTCCTCTCTCCTCTCTCCCTCCTCTCTCTCTCTCTCTCTCTCTCTCTCTCCCCCCCCCTCCTCTCTCTCTCCTCTCTCTCTCCTCTCTCTCTCTCCCTTTGGTTTTGGGTTTTTCAGCCTTCCTCACCCGAGATTTTCTTGAAAGAAACTGGGCAGGCGTTCTCTGCCCTGAGTGCTTTCTTGTACCTTCAGCTGTATTTTGCTTGGTTCCCTCGGGAGTCGGAGCTAGGACTGTCAGACCCTGACCGGGGAAGCCCCCCTTCTCCCCACAGTCTCGCGCGCGGCGGCGCGGGCGCCCTGCGGTGCCCTGTGCGCCTCCGCCCTCCCTGTTATGCGATGCACTGTTCCTGCCACGCGCGAGTCAAAGCTTACTTCAGTCTGACTTGATATCTAGAGAGGAAGATGCCGGTTGGGAAGAAGCCTGTCAGTTTGTCGAGCCCGCCCCTGCCAGGCGGGGTGCGGAGGAGCTTCTCTGGTGACGAAGCGTTGACTCCTCCTCCATACCGAGCCCTGCCGGCACAGACAGCCCCAGAGGCCTTCCCGCCTCCCAGCACTAGCCGAGAGTTCAGGCCCAGCCTCGGCACCGCAGGTACTGCACAGGGTCCGCTCCTGGGCAGGGTGGCGGGAGACAGACGCCGACTCATTCCGTTTCTCCATTTCTTCTCCCTGAACTCATTCTCACCCACCCTCGGGAGCCATTTCACTGGGACAGATCATCCGCGGAGGCGTTGATGGAGCTGCGCACGGCTGGTAGCGTTTCACGGAGGCCGTTGAGCGTCGCGGTTCTGCATGAGGCGTTGGCAGCCCGGCCTGCCGGTGGGCAGCGTCAGCTCGGGCTTGGCCTTAGTTTGGGTGGTGACGTTTCCGTGAGGCAGGTGCCGAGCTGGAGGGTGGTGTCTGCATCGCCTTGGTGTTGAGCTGAGGGGACTTCCTTCCTTCCACGAGGGGCGTTTTCGGGCTTGTACATGTGTAGTGGTGATTAAGTAAGTGACACTCGGTCGGGCCAGGGCAGGTTTTGTCCTTTGTGGTGTTCCCAGAGGGCTAAGAGAGCTTCCCTTCCTTAAGACTGGGCCCAGGTGGCAGAGCTGCAAAGCCAGGCGTGTCTGGCCGCGTCCCCACTGCTGAGTGTGGACCCGACTGTCTTCCCGGCCAGCGTTCTCGGAAGGGCCTGCTGTATGCAGAAACTCGATGGAACCTGGCGCTGAGCTGTTTCTTCTCTGCTGTACGCTGATACTTTTGCTCCTGTGGTCACCAACCTCTCCGGGAGAAGCTGTTTTCAGGGCAATACTCTTAGGCTTTTTGTGTCTGTCAGGGTGTGTTGGGTCACCTTGTTCTTTCCCGCTCTGTGTTACTGAAGGTGACTCTGATCTCTGTATGTCCAGAGGAGATCATGGTGTTCGTTTCACATGGAAAACTGATCGGGATTGGGGTTACAGACTGACTTACATTCTAGTGGAAAGCCTTTACAGCCCCAACCAAAGAGCTCCCGGTTGTTCATGGTACTTATGCGGTCATCTTTAACCTAATTAATTATGGATACTATGATTTCTGAATATGATGGAACTTTTGTTGGATTTTGGATGTATTTTTATTAAAGTAAGATTAATCTTGGAGGCATGTATCATGTGTTGTGAAAGGTTTTGATTCACATGAAAAAGAACTTAACTGCAGAGGTTGGCGAAACCCTGGGACCCACAGGCCCCTTATGTGACTTTGTCCCCTCTCAATTTTGTCCTGTCCCCTGCGCTGGGTGGAACAAGGTGTGATTTCACTCTGGTGAAGCCAGGCAGTGGCCGCATGGCCACCTGAAGCATCAGAAAGCTATGGTGTGGGGGTTTCACTGTTTTTTATCATCAGTGGTCTGTGTAGTCATGATAACATCATTCCTGTTAGTTTATCTCCTGAAATGTTAGTGCTTAGTGTCACTAAGTGGCTTCCTTTGTAGGACAGAGCTCAGAAAGTGCGTTTGTGTAGAAAGTGACCTTTGCCCCAAGGTTCCATTGTGTTTCATCCCCACTGAGGATGAGGCCTGTGAGAGGTTCAGTGGGACCACACCGGACGGGTCTTACCTGAGAGTCCGTCAGGAAGCACCCCCCCCACCCCGTTGAACACCGCTCACCTGAGTGAGTGTCTCACCTGTAGCCTGAGTGATCTCTCAAGCACGTCATTTCCACGTTTTAAAATGTTTAGCAGCAAATGCACATAGCGTCAGGTGTGCCTTAGGGACTCGGCCGGTCTTCACTAACGATGCCGTGTGGCTGTCACATGCTTGGCTGGAAGCACAGTGATTCCCATTCATTAGCCATCTGACCATCATAACAAAGCACAGCGTGACCAACCTCTTATTGTGGGTACTGAACCTTTAAAGAAGGGGTCTTGTTCTGTTGTGTGTTGTGGTAAAATGTCCTTAACGCCTAATGCATGCCGACCAGGTTAGGGTAACTGCTACGCATTTGGTATTATTCACTGTAACAGCATTGTTATTACATTAATTTTTTTTAAAAAACTGCACTAGTTTGCTTTACCTTTTAACAGTCTGATTAGTTTTTGTTTTACTCTTATATACAGAGGATATTCGCTTTTCTGTCTTTGCACCATTAAATTTTCACTACCAATGCCCAAAAGTACCATAGTAACATGAAATTATGGTAGTGTGAAAGAAGTCAGAGAGACTGTTTTTTTTTTTAAGTAAACTAAAATCAGGACATGCTGATTGCCCATGGCCAGAGTTGACAGAGTACTTGCCTAACACACAAGACCCCAGTTTGATCCCTGGCACCACCAAAAAAATAGAAAAAATCAAGAAATGAGTCATTCACACCTACCTGGCAAGCTCAAGGTCCTGAGTTTGATTCCTAATACTGAAAAAATGGGGAAAAAAGTGTTAATCACCCTGATACTGTTCCATATACCTTTACTACTTTATGAAAAACTTGCTTACTAACTACCCTAATATGTTTGAACACTAACTCACCTCAGAAATAATTCTTTTTTTTCAGTATGAGTAGTTCCCAGTTTATGTTCCACATACAGTCTTCTTAGCCCCCTGGTCCCCTAACAGATGCCAGAAAGCCCAGAGAGGGCTGGGGATGTAGCTCAGTGGTTCCAGTGCCTGCCTGGCAAGCGCAGGGTCCTGAGTTCATCCCCTAGTACAACAAAACAAGAGAGAGAAAGCCCAGAGAGTGCCAAAATATATATATAGAGAGAGATACTGGTTTTCTCCTCTACATACATACCTAAAGTAAAGGTTAATTTATACATTAGGCACATTAAGAGATGTTTTTTTAAAAAGAGATGAGAAAAAAAAAAAGCTGGGTGTAGGGGTGCATCCCAGTACAGTGCTTGGGCTTGGGGCTTGGAGGACAGCCAAGAGTTCAAGGTATCCCTGAACTGTGTCATGAGTTCGAAAACAACCTGGACCACACAGCCAGACCTTCTCCCCCAAAAGAAGGATTAATAATACTTTCAACTATAATTGATTGTGGGAAACTGGAAGTGAAGCCAGTAACCAGGAAAGACTAGAGTTTATGCGTCCTGAATTTTTAATGCAAAATAACACAAACAGAAGAGTTTACCTTTTGTTTGGAGCCAGATTCCTGCGGGGCAGGAGGGCAGCGGGGCCCTCGGGGCCCTCGTAGGGCACAGCAGCCAGGCCCTTCCCCAGGATGCCACTTCCTCACGTGCTCCGCTTCTGTGTGCATCTCAGATTTCTACGTCAGATCTCTGGTTTCAAAATAGTCACTCAAATTTTAAAAGAAAACCAGACTGTAGCTCGGCGTTAAGCACTGTTCTGACAGGAGAATCCTGATCTCCGCGCAGCGGCAGAGGCCGGGCACAGGACGGGCAGACCCCAGGCTGCGGGACGCCCAGGAGGGGCTCAGCGGAAGTGTCAGCGACACCGGGTACTGTCCTCCCTTGTTCTGTAAGGGTCTGACACTTCACCAGCTCAACTGTGGTTGGACGCGAACTTTTTTTTTAAGAAATCCAAACACAAGTTGGTAGCTGTCAAATTAGTCCAATGCCTCAGTGAGATCATTTGCATTAAATGAAAAGGACAGGGCAGTAACTCCCTGAGGGAGAAGTCCTGTGCTCTGGGCAAGGCGCAGGACCATCTGAGGCTCTGAGGGTTCAGTCTGTGGGAGTCACAAGGTGAAAGGGAATACAAAGACCTTGGGCATGGCCTCAGAGCTCTCTGGGGCCTAGAATGAAATGGCTTCTTAAAAAACATTCCCCCAGACAGGGTCTCCCTGTGTAGCTCAGGCTGGCCTCAAACCTCCCAGCGATCATCCCGCTTCATCCCCGATGCTGGGGCTACAGACAGCGCCCACAGTCCGCTTGGTTCCTCTTGGCTTACGCCCTGGAAGGAGTCCTGCCTCCTATTGAGTGCTGGCCCGCGTGACCTGGTTCCCCAGAGTCCTCCGGAAGTGCCCAGGCCTCCCTAGAGCAAAGACCTGCTCAGACCTGGCTCGCTGTCGCTGTCGGGCTGTCAGGCTGCAGGTTTGTCTGTCAGAGGGAGCGGCCTACTAACTCCTATAGGCACCAGTACTGCTCTCAGGGATCCCCCCTCCCCCCACCCCGGAAAGCTAGCGGCTTTGGGAGAGTTTTTGGTTTTTTGTTTTCTGGTTTGTTCGGGGATGTCTGTGTTGCCTCTGGTACTAGAAACTGAACCTAGGACCTTCTACATGCTAGGCAAGGGCTCTGCCTGTCAACTACACTGCCCTTGCCTTGATGATTTTCACATTTCCAGAAACTAGAATCATTACCCAAGTTCTCCATACTTTTAGTTCCAGGATCGGAATTTATTTAATGTCAGTTGGTTTTGTTTGTTTTTTTGAGACAGGGTCTCACTGTGTAGTTCAGGCTGGCCGTCAAACTCATGGTGATCCTCCTGCCTCAGCCTCCCAAGTGCTGGGATTACAGGCATGCACACCATACCCAGTTGTCAGTTTTACTATTTCTATAAATTTATATGTGTATGATTTATATTACTGATGCTGTTTTATATAATTATAATCTCATATTTAATAGGCATATATCCATGTTTGTTAAGGGAGTCTTTACTGCACACTGGGGTCTAGGTCAGTGGTCTAGGGTACTTTCCTAGCATGTAGTGAGACCCTGGGTTTACTCCCTACCTGTGCAAAATAATTGAAGCTGCCCTTTGGGAATAACATTATATTAAATTCATATTCACTGTGTTGTTACTTATTAAGTACTATACTTTGGAAGTGTGCAAGAATATGTCATTATTTCTGTAGACATTGACAAAAAAGTGAATACTTAATCAGAGGCAAAACTCTATTTACTGTAGTCAAATCAGTGTGCACCGGCGGTGACCAGCGCGTCCACAATGCCGCTCTTCTGGCGAGCGTTCCCTGAAAGTCAGGGCACATGCAAGGGAGCGAGGGCCGCCGCCGTCCCCAGGGGCAGAGCGCCCGCCCGCGCAGGAGGCCCGGAGCCCTGTAGCCCCGTCTTCCGCGCTGGGAAGGACAAAGCTAAACGCTTGCGCTTCCCGAGTTCTGGGTTTTGTTTGGTGTTTCCCAGTACTGGGGATCAGTTGGACCCCCGCACCCCCACCCCCTGCTGCCTCCCAGCTTCCCAGGTCGCTGTGTCTGTGCAAGCCCAGGAGGCCTTCCTGTGAGCCGGTGGCGGGGCAGAGCGTACATGCGCAGTGTGCAGAGGCTGGGTAACCGCGGTGCATCTCTGTGTCTCTCTCTCTCTCTCTCTCACAGTGACGACTTTGCAGCTGAAGGAGGAGTTGCTGGACGGGGAGGATTATAACTTCCTCCAGGGAGCGTCCGATCAGGAAAGCAATGGCTCTGCCAACTTCTACATCAAACAAGAGCCCTGAGCCGGCTCAGAGACTGAGGGCGGGAGGGGAAGAATTTTACACAGAACTGATTTATAATCGATCCAGCTGTACAGCGGGCTATTCTACTGGGACGTTTTGCTAAACACAGAAAATTTCAGTTCCAGATTTTTCAGGTGGGTGGGGAAACTATTTTAGTCGGGGGGAAAATTTTTCAATTTATAAAGATGGACAATTTTTGTGTTGTATTTGAAGCTTTTGAAAGAATTTTGTAATATTTTCCAAGTTTGGATTTATGTGTATTGTTAACAAGAACTGAAATTCTAACTTTTTTGGTAAGATTAAAGTTTAGGTAGCAGGACTGAAGGAAATGATTTAAGAAGGATCTAATTGTAAATGCAAATGAACTGTCATACAAATGAACCTTTTTGGTACCTGTTGGGAGACTTTTGGATTTTACAAGTTAGGCCAGTCACATCTCCAGCCTCCTCTGCTGCAGAAATATGCAACCGGGGCCCTCGGGGGCCGCCCCTCGCGGTGCGGAGGGCGTTCACTCTGCTCCTCGGCGTTTCATTGCAGCCCATTTTAAATGTTTGTACAGGAATGTTTTTCATTCTGTGAAAATTTATTTGGAGTTCTATATGAAACTGGAAGAACTCTGGATACTTTTATATGTTCTCTTTTTTCAGTCAAAAAATGATCTTAACACTAAAGTGTTAAACTGGAATGGTTAGCAAGATACACAGAATCTCAATCTCCATGTTGCGGGGTTGGGAAAATGCAATATTGTCCTAAGTTGATTTTACCTTCCTTGCTAAAGTAAAACAGCCCCAGAAGGGATTCCGATCAGCTCTTGGCCATTTCCCCCATCCCGTGAGGTAGTAACTGGGTGCAGCCACACCCCAAAACAGGCGTTCTGTGTCACCAAGAGAAAACAAGTCAGATTTCAAAATCATTCCAGCTCCACGTCTAGCTGTCCTGGATTTGTCAGAAAACTAAATTACAAGGACTTGATTTTCTTAAAATTCCGTTTATAGACTATGAATTGTCTTCACCTGGCATCAGAGTTTAACCGTCATAATTAATTTGGACCATTGCAGACATTCCCTATCTTAAAATTCACATGGCTTCCTTCGAAAGGAGGACACAAGTGGTGAAAGGCCTGCTCTCCGTGTTTGTAGCTGTCTACCGAGTTGTGACTGAGAGGGCTCTAGCGCGTGCCAGCGAGGTTCATAACTCAACTCTCAGGAATTCACTCATCAGTTTAGAAGTGCTTCTGGGTCTCGGCCCGGCCTCCTCAGAGCGGCCCCTGGCGGCCAGGTCCTCTGGAATATAGGCGGGGCGGGTTAGGGATTGATCACAGTGATTCGCCCCTGCAGTCCTTCAGCCTATGGAATGCTTTAAACACTAGAAAGCCCCAGGACACCGTTTTAGGTAAGATTTTTGTTTGAATTTTAAAATGCATAGAACGTTAAAAACCAGCAGTTTATTTTCTAAAATATTGCTCTACTTTTGGGAATAATAGCATTGGTAATACGCACAGGTTTACCTCATTCTATGCAAGAGGGGTTAATAACACAAGGTTTTGTAGTAGCTACTGGAAGTAAATCGTGTTACTTACAGTGTAAGAATGTATGGAATCGCATGTCACCGTTTCTAACACTGACTCTTCGAGGGCAGAAACGCAGATCCCGTCAACGCAAGTTGATTGTCATGTGTCAAATATATGTGAATTCAGCTGTAAAATTACTGGATGTTTATCCTACACAACATTGTTGAGAGGGACCTACTGTAAATGTGACGTCCTCGCGCTTCCCAGCTGTGACGGCCGAGAAGGCTCCAGGTGGCGGCGGCGGCGGAGGCAGCGGCGGAGGCAGCAATCTGCATTCCCCAGGTCACGCCGGGCACTGCTTCCCGCCGCCCACTTCCGGGCGCGGCTGGGTAAGCAGCCGCCATTGCCCTCGCTGGGCCTGCACCTTGGGGATTGGGCTCTCGAGGGAGCCCCTAAACCAGGAGGGCTGGGATTTGGAGCCACCCAGCCCTGGCAGTTAGCTCTGTGAAATGCTCATTTGCAGCATTTTTGTAAGCTTCCAATGGGACAGCAAAGCCAGGCTCCGGACCTGCCTGCTCGCCCTGGCGGGCCGCAGGGACACCACGTCCCCTCTCAGCTCCCTGACCCCTGCCAAGTTGGGAGGGCAGGCGGCACTGCCCAGGTCCTGTCTTAGCCATAACTCCGAGTACAGCTCAGTAGCCCCTTCCTCCTCCGGTTCAAAACGTACTGCTGACCTTGGGTTTGTTTTTTGTTACTTGTGTTCCTGTTAGGATTACTTGGGGACTTTGGTAGTTTAAACTCTTTAACCTTTTCCTTGCTGTGTATGAGGATGAAGCTAAAGCTGTTATCAACTTCTTATTCTACGGATACTAACACGGGTTTCAGTGTTTGTTTGTTTTATTATTAATTTTGCGTGATGTGAATACCCTTTCCCATCAATATTTGTATTATGGTGCTATATATTTGGTAATGATCCTTTAATATTGGGAAGGGATTTTAAAATACTGTGATTAAACTGGGTTTCTTCCTTTGATTTTCATATTTTAAATAAAGCCACAGTCATTTATACAAAGGATACGCATCTGTCCCTGGGCAAATCTTTTGAGGACAGAGGTCAAAGTAAACTGCATAAGGTTTTTACATCATTTCTGTATGTATTTGATATATAGATCAATATCTGTACAAATTTAATCTTTTATTTTCTGGTAACGTGATCACTGAGAAAGCGTTTGCAACTTTCTCAGGAAGTGTATATAATGGCGTGAAAAACTCCCTCGGAGAAATTTATGTTCCTTTCGTTTTTACCAAATTGCAAATTTTCAGCATGGATGTGAAAAGCATTAAAATTATAACTTTGTGTACAAGATGAAAATAATTCACTAAATTTGCCCTTTTTTACACAAAATAAAATGAAAGTTAAGCTGTATGTGAGCAGTTCTCCGATGTCCTCCACAGGGGCAGAAGGGAGGGTTCCATGTGAGCCAACTTGGGGGCACCGGGACGCACAGTGTCAGTGTCCCACACTGCGCACGTGCGAAGACGCGACCCGCCTGGCCAGCTGAGGTGGCGCACACCTGCCGTCCCGGCGCTCTGCAGGCCCAGAGGAAGCCTGCCCTGAGCTGGAAGCCAGCCAGGGCAACAGAGTTTAAGGCCAGTCCGAATACTTAGGAGACCGTCCCAGAAAACGAAAACAGCATCTCCACCTCCTGCGTCACTATCTGTAAAGGGCACACTCTAAAAGGCAGTGCTACAGCTGTGCCAGTAAAGCAGAGTTAACCTTAAAATTGCCACGGTTTTATGTTTAGGGGTTTTTCTTTGTTTTTTCATACCAGTGATTGAATTTAGGGCCTTCACACTGAGCCATCCCCACACCTTTAGCTTTCGAGACAGGTCCTTCTGAACAGCCCAGGGCTGGGCAGTTTGGGGTCATCCTGACTCAACCTCCCAGAGATGATAGAAAAACACCATCATACCCAACTTAGGCTCTGCTCTTCTGCCTCCCACCTCTTCTAGCCCTGGAAACAAGCTTACTGAAATAATCATCCAGGGACTAAAAAGGAAGCAGACACTGGACCAACCTGGCCCAGGCACCGGGTGAGCTGCTTCTATCCCGGGTTACAGATGGGTGCTACCGCTTTCCGGGTAGCCTCTGAGCTGGCATAAGGAGCCTGCCCCATCTGTGACGGCACAGGTGCATATCCAGACTGGTCTTCCCTGGTTTCCAGACCCTGACCACAGAGCAAACAGCACTGACGCGCGTGTGCTCTGCCCTCGGCTGGCCAGGGCATGAGGAAGCACAGAGGCCGCACTGTTCCCAAGGCTTTATTGGGCCACGGGCTTCAGAACAGAACGGAACATGGGGTTGGCAGGCGGCACTGCCAGTCTCTACTCGTAGATCCAGTTGTGAGCACAGGACTTGTAGTCAACCAACTCTTCTGGCTTGAACCACAGGCTGATCTCCTTCTCAGCGCTCTGGACAGAATCACTACCATGAATGATGTTCCTGAGAACGACAACAGTTAGTAGTTACTGTGTGTTACTGTGCAAAAGGCTGGCCTGGACTACAGCATACAGACAGACATCCTGTCTCCAAAACCAAAACCAGGTTCATCTCGTGGACACAACACAGGGCAGACACTCCAGATGTTTTCAGCTAAATTACCACCTGAAGCAGCGGGCTAATTACATATCCCAAAGTATTTTTGCTTTGTTTTTTTTGTTTGTTTGTTTGTTTTTGTTTTTTGAGACAGGGTCTCGCTTTGCAGTTCAGGCTGGCCCTGAGCTCACTATGTAGCCCAGGCAAGCCTCGAACTCAGCAATCCTCCTGTCTCTGTCTCCTGAGTGCTGAGATTACAGGCGTGAGCCACCACACCCAGCTTTGCTTTGGTTTTTTGAGACAGGGTCTCCCAGTGTAGTTCAGTGGGGCTTTGAACTGTGTACTCCAGGGTAGCCTCCAATTCAGTGATCCTCCTGCCTCAGCCTCCCAAGTGCTGGGATGACAGGTGTGCACCATCATGCCCAGCAGTATTTTAAGAATAACACTAGGGCCAGAGATTTAGCTCAGTGGTTCTGGTGCCTGCTTAGCAAGCACAAGGTCCCTGGTTCGAACCCCAGTAACCACATGCAACAATACTGGGCATGGTGACTCACACCCACCAGCAATCAGTACCACACAACACAGTACCAGGCATGGTAGCTCATGCCTATAATCCCAGCACGCAGGAGGCAGAGGCAGGAGGACTGCTGAGTTCGAAGCTTGCCTGGGCTACATAAAGAGCATGGGGCCAGCCTGAACCAGAAAGTAAGACCCTGTCTTAAAAAAAAAAAAAAACTATAACCCTAAATATACTGGCCCTAATGGTATATACACGTACTCCCAGCTATTTAGGAGCTGAAGCAGCAAAACTGCTTTCACCAAAGAGCTTGACACCTGTTTTGAAGAATGTATTAAAAGCATCCCTTCGGGCCAGGGATCCAGCTCAACTGCAGAACACTTCCCGGGCCCTGAATACAACCCCCAGCACCAAAGAAAAAAGATCCCTTGGTTCAACTGTATTATGCTTTGAAGGGTCTCCCTCAAAACGTGCTTGTACCCCAAGGTTTCCAATGCTATAAAATACTCTTTCTCAAATTTTGAAAAATGAGCAAAACCCAACCAGCATTTTTCTTGTGTTTGTTGTTGTTGTTTTTTTTTTTTTTTTTGAGACAGGGTCTCGCTTTATAGTTCAAGCTGGCTCTGAGCTCACTATGTAGCCCAGGCAAGCCTCGAACTCAGCAATCCTCCTGTCTCTGCCTCCCGGGTGCTGGGATTACAAGCGTGAGCCACCACGCCCCAGCACTGTGGTATGTGGTATTGATGGCTGGTGGGTGTGAGTCTCCATGCCCAGCATTGTATGTGGTTTCTAGAGATCGAACTCAGGACCTTGTGCTTGCAAGGCAGGCACCGGAACCACTGAGCTAACCCTCCGACCCTTTCTTGTATTTCTTATAACACTGATTTGCAAAACCCAACCATGACACAGGTGCTTTTATATAAATTTTATATGTGTGTGTGTGTGTGTGTGTATATTTTTTTTTTTTGGAGACAAGATCTCACTTTGTAGTTCAGGCTGGCCCTGAGCTCACTATGTACCCAGGCAAGCCTCAAACTCAGCAATCCTCCTGTCTCTGCCTCCCAAGTGCGGCACTGTGGTATGTGGTGGGCATGAGTCACCACGCCCAGCACTGTATGTGGTTACCGGGGATCGAACTCAGGACCTTGCGCTTGCGAGGCAGGCGCCAGAACCACTGAGCTAAATCTCCAGCCCTTTTTTTTTTTTTTTTTTCTGAGGCAAGCTTTCAAGAAGTTTCTCAGGATGGCCTTGAACTTGGAATGCTCCTGCCTCAGCTCACTGCCAGGGGAATACAGGTGTGCACCACCATACCAAGCTTCAAATCCTAACTAACCCAGGGAGGTAGCTATTATGACAGCATTTATCCAATGGTAATCACCACTTCAAATTCAGTTTTTTCTAAAATTGAGTTGTGCCTCCAAACAGAGACAAAGATCAGTGCCCCCAGACTCACCTGCCCACTTGGATGCAGAAGTCCCCGCGGATGGTGCCCGGCTTGGAGTCAGCAGGGTTGGTCTCGCCCAGCATCACTCGGCCTGTCTTCACCACGTTCAGCCCCTCCCAGACCTGCACAGTCGGGGAGAGGAAGCCCCTCAGGTGTGCAGCTGGAGCCTGTGGGGACCACACCGGCTCCAACCGCGCGAGGCACTCTGACATCGCAATTGGGTGATCCCAGCAGAAAAGAAGGGCGGACACGAAAAACTGCACGCCTGGCACAGCAGGGCACTCCTGTTATCCCAGCACTCTGAGGCTGGGCCAGGAGGATCACCACGAGTTTGAGGCTAGTCTGAAATCCGTGAGACTGTCCCAAAATATAAATAAATAAATAAATAATCCATTCCAAATGCAGGACATGGAGAAGCCTGCCTACCTTGGATAGGGACTTTGCCATCTGGCTCAGGGAGAGAATCAAGAATGAGGAATCCTGGGCCAGAGATTTAGCTCAATGGTTCCAGCGCTTGGCGCAAGGTCCTGAGTTGGATCCCCCGCTAACCATATACAACAATACTGGGTGTGGTGGCTCACACCCACCAGCTATCAGTACCACACACCACAGTGCTGGGCGTGGTGGATCATGCCTGTAATCCCAGCACTCGGGAGGCAGAGACTGGAGGATTGCCGAGTTCAAGGCTTGCCTGGGCTACAAAGTGAGCTCAGGGCCGGCCTGAACTACAAAACAAGACCCTGTCTCCAAAAAAAAAAAAAAGAATGAGGAATCCTTACACAGCCACAAATTATTGTAGCCTAGGCTGATCCTGCTGCCGCTGCCTCTGCCTCCTAGGCCTTGGAACTCCAGGAATGCACCACCATGCTGGCATACTTAAATTTTTATTAACAAAATTTTTTTTAATGTTTCTCTAAGTCTAGGACACATGAGCTCAAAACGCCTGTGAAACAGATTCTGCCTTTCTTGTAGGCGGTAAGACTAGACACCACCTTGTCCTTTTCTACTGTCCTCCCCAGACTCCTAGTTAACTGCTAACTCCGCAGGCACCCTTTGTGGAACAAAGAATTGAACAGCCGAGGAAAGGTCACAGCTGGACCCAGGCAGGCGCCCCTCACACTGTCCCCCCAACAGGCACTCACCATGGCGACCACGGGCCCCGAGTGCATGTACTGCACCAGGCCGGGGAAGAAGGGGCGCTCCTTCAGGTCGGCGTAGTGCTGCTTCAGGTGCTCCTCGGAGGCCTGCGGGGCACGCGTCGGGGCTGGGCCGGGAGGGCAGGCGGCGCTCAACCCACGTCCCGCCGCGTGCCTGTAACTCTCCCATCCGAACCCTGAAAGTGTCGCCCTGCGATGTCGCCGACGTCAGGGGTTCGTGAGCCTAACAGGCTGAGGACGCGGGTCCGGGGCCGAAAGGATCTAAGTGCGACGGGCCATGCCGGCGCGGACCCATGACGCGTCACGGAAAACAGCGCAGATCTCGCCGCAGACAGCCCGGCTCGAAACCAGCACTTGCTCGTCCTTGAGTCTCGGGGTTCATATCGGAGCCTCCGATTTCAAATGGGAAATATAGCTACTACTCTACCCCATAGGAGGGACACCCTCCTGACCTCAGGCACCCGGAAGTCCGGCTCCACGCTGCGGGCGTGCACTCAAAGTCGCCAGGGCGCCCGACCCCCGGCCTGGCGACGCTCCCGCGCCCGCGCCCGCACACGGCCCCGGGGCGAGGGGTGCCCTCGAGTGCGCGCAGGCGGCCTGCTGGGGGCCCCACGTTACCCGCATGAACTTCATGGCCACCAGGCGGAAGCCCTTCTGCTCGAACCGCTTGATGATGTCGCCCACCAGGCCACGCTGCACCCCGTCGGGCTTGATGGCGATGAAGGTGCGCTCGAGGGTGGCCATGGTCCTGCGGGGCGCGCAGAGGCACGGTCAGGTCTGGGCGCGCGGTCGCGGGACCAGCCCCGCCGGCGGCCCGGCCGGGAAGGCCACGTGGCCTCTAGCATGCGTCGCCCGCAGCCGCCAGGCAGTGTCTCCCGGCCCGGAGAGGGTGCTCGGGAGCCCAAGGATCGAGCCCGGGGAGTCGGCGACCTCAGGACTCCAGGCTCGGGAAGGGCGCCAGGGCCTTACCGGGTGGCGATGGCTGCTGCTCTGGGCTACGTAGCGGAGAATACACAGGGTGACCACCGCCGCCCAGCGCCGGCGGAGGAGGAGGGGCGCGGGGCGGCCACACCCCGGGGAGGGTCCCGCGGCCCCGGCCCCGGAACCGCGCTGGGTCCCCGCCCAGCGGCCTGCGAGTGGAGAATCTCAGGAAGTCCCTGTGTTCCCACCCGGGCGTCCCCGTCCTCCGGCGCCTCTGCGCGTCTCCCAAGCTGCTGAGACCACGCGTTAGCTGCTGCAGGCGTGAGTCCTCTTCCGTGGCTCTGCGCCATTGCTGTCCCCTCCGCCCCGGCACGCCGCGTCCTTGTCCTTCCCACCCCTGAAACAGCCCCCACCTCGGCCGCTTGAGCGCTGGACAAGTCCCCAACTGTCCCCGTCCACACTGGCGGCCTCCCCAGGAGCCTCGATTTCGCCCCGGCTCCAGCACGTCCTCCGCCGGCCACCTGTTCCCGTCTCTGTCCTCGGCCTCAGGATGGCCGGAAACTCCTTAGCGAAGGTAGTTGCTGGCTCCCGCCCGTCCCCACCCAGCGACAGGGATCCCCGCTACCAGCAGGTACCGAGGGGCAAGACGCTGGATGCTCCGAGAACTCGGGCCGGGGAAGCCTCAGCCCCGCAGGTCCCCACCCTCTGTCAGTGTCCGTGTGTCCTGGGTGACCTGGCCGCTCTGTAACCCAGCCACCGCCAGACTGGAGCGCAGACTGGGCCTGTGAGCCTCTCGGGCTTGGACGGTGTGAAACTGCTACCTAAAACACTGGACGAATCTGGCCCGACGCCCCGTGGTGGCGCAGGCCTGATGCCCAGGCATTTGGGGGACCAGGCAGGAGCCCAGGCTGAGGCACTTCACAATTTAGCGAGACTCTTGTCTTTAAAAGAGCTGTGTGAAGGCCTCGAGTTCAGTCCCCACTACTGAAAAGAGAAACCAGACCCGATCGTGAGCCAGAATTAAACCCTTCTGCAGTCTGCACCAGGTCAGACCTGGGCAGGCCCTCTCCTCTCCCCCCCCCGACTCTCTGGGACTCTCTGGAACCCGGTAGGCTCTGCCACAGGCAGAGCGATAACGCGGGGCGGGAGAGGGCGGATCTTCAGCCTGTGTCACCTGGGAGAGAACTCCCCCCGCGGGCCCCTCCTCTGGGCAGGTCAGCTGGGGGACCTGCCCGCTCCCAGGGCCTCTAGCTCAGACCACCACCCAGGTTGCTGCCAACATCACCTGCCCCTATCGGGCACTGCACCTCCCACCTCATTCTGAACCAGGTGAGTTTTTGAGAGATTAGACCCAAGGCCTTCACACTTACTCTTTTGAGACAAGATCTCACTTTGTAGTTCAGGCTGGTCCTGAGCTCACTATGTAGCCCAGGCAAGCCTCGAATTCACAGCAATCCTCCTGCCTCTACCTAAATGCTGGGATTATAGGTGTGAGCCCCACCACACCTGACACTGTGGTGTGTGGTAATGTGGTACTGATTGCTGGTGGGAGTGAGTCACCACACCCGGTATTGTTGTATGTGGTTACCAGGAATAGAACCAGGGACCCTGCACTTGCCAAGCAGGCATCAGAACCACTGAGCTAAATCTCCACCCCTCAGCTCTCAACTTTGAGACGGGTTCTCATTGAGTGGTAAATTGCCCAGACTGGGCTTGAAGCTCTGCGTTCTGGAAATACAACTGTGTGCCAGCACACGCTGCTAGCACACTTTTGTTTGTTTGTTTGTTTGTTTTTTGAGACAGGGTCTCGTGTTGTAGTTCAGGCTGGCCCTGAGCTCACTATGTAGCCCAGGCAAGCCGCTGCGAACTCAGCAATCCTCTTGTCTCTGCCTCCCGAGTGCTGGGATGACAGGCGTGAGCCACCACGCCCAGCATTGTATGTGGTTTCCGGGGATCGAACTCAGGACCTTGCGCTTGCGAGGCAGGCGCCTGAACCAGTGAGCTAACCCTCCAGCCAACTAGCACACTTTTTTGGGGGGAAGAAGGGGCATTAAGACAGGGTCTCATTCACTAGTTAGACCAGCCTTGAACTATGTAGCCCAAATTGGGCTCACTAGCGGCAGTCCTTCTGCCTCAACCTCCCACATATTAGGATTACAGGTGTGGACCACCAAGCCAGGCCTCCCTCACTTTCTCCCCCTGGAGAATTCCTGGGTACAAGGTTTTACCTGCCCACAAGGACACACAGGTAACATTGCTTTTCCTGCTTCCTGTTAGCTCAGGGGAGGCATATGACTCCGGCCTGGCACGTGAGATGTAAGGGGAGGTGAATGTTGTTGATTCGAATGCCTTTTTCTTTTTCTTTTTTTCCTATATATTTTGTTTTCGGAAACGATCTTGCTATGTGGGCCAAGCTGGCCTTTGACCCACCACCTTGCCTAGAACCTAAAGACCAGCTTGAATTTTAAACAAAGTGAACTTCTATCTTGGTTTTTTTGTTGTTGTTGTTCATTCGTTTTTGTTTTTGCTTTTTGAGGCAGGGTCTCACTTTGTAGTTCAGGCTGGCCCTGAACTCACTATGTAGCTCAGGCTTGAACTCACAGAATCCTCCTGCCTCTGGAATGCTGGGGTCACAGCCACTACACCCAGTTTATCTTGTCTCTCTTAAAGCAACAAAATCAAATCAATTTCCTAACAAATCAAAATTATTTAGGGTCTCTCCCACTTCCTCTGAGGCCAAAGGGCCCAAGCCTACTGTCTATAGGGCTTTTCTGATTTTTTGTAGTAATTAGAACTACAAAAGAGGGCTGTTGGGAATCTAGGAGGCAGAGGCAGGAGGATTGCTGAGTCCGAGACTTGCCTGGGCTACAAGTGAGCTCAGGGCCAGCCTGAACTGCAAAGTGAGACCCTGTCTCAAAAAAAAAAAAAAAAAAAGAGAGAGAGAAGAGGGAAGGATAAGTATCTTTCATTTGCAAGGAACCCTCTACAGCAGGTAGAGTCCTGAGAACCGAGCAGGTCGGCCACAGATGTTTGTTACAGGTTCGGTGGCAAGAGGGTTAGACGTAGTGGAGAGACAAGGCCGGACGCCTGAGCCGCTCCCGTTCAGGGGTGCCAGCTCGCATGTTACTCCGCCAGAGGACATAACACTGGGGAGGAAGCAGTGTCCTCACAGCTCGAGCTGCCCTCCGGGCGCCAGGGGCACTCTGGGTCAGCGAGGCCTGCTGCGGTCTGGTCCGCGCCTGCGCACAGGCAAGTGCTGTGGACACCCAGCCCGAGGTCACTCGTAGATCCAGTCCTGGGCGCAGCTCCTGTAGTCCACCAGCTCCTCCGGCTGGAACCACAGGCCGATCTCCTTCTCTGCACTCTCCACAGAGTCGCTGCCGTGGATGATGTTCCTAGGTGGGGCAGAGAGAAGGGGGCTGCTGGGAACCTGGCCTGACTCCTCAGGCTTATGAGGTCACTATGGACAGCAAACATGGACCAATGAAAGTAACATAATTGGAATCATAATAGTAATGCTCCTGGCCGGGAAGTGGCACTGCGCTTGTACGGCAAGCACAAGGTCCTGAGTTTGATCCCCAGTACCACAAAAGAAGAAAGAATGAAAGAGTCATGCTCCTGGGCAGGGGCTTGGCCACATTCCCAAGACGGAAGCGTGGAGTGCAGGAGGCAGCAACCAAACCGCACCAGGGCAGACCTCTGCTGAGTCGCAGGCAGTGAACAAAGATCAGCCTCCAGTGGTGCTCTCGTGCCAAGGTCAGGCTCAGGGTAGACCCTGCTCGGGGCATATGCTCTCCAGAGGCACAGGACAGGGACGATGGCCCCTCCGACACACCAGCCAGAGCGAGGAAGACAGGGGCTCAGATGACAAATTTATCTCTGCCTGGTGTCGCGCTCTCCGGGCCCGCACAAACCCACATCCTTGTGGCAGCGAACAGGTTTTGGGGAAGGGCCCACCTGCCCACTTGGATGCAGAAGTCCCCGCGGATGGTGCCCGGCTTGGAGTCAGCAGGGTTGGTCTCGCCCAGCATCACTCGGCCTGTCTTCACCGCGTGCAGCCCCTCCCAGACCTCAAGGACGAGAGATGCGTCAAGGAGAGAACCCCTCGGCCACCGTGAGCACAGTGCACGTCAGGGCAGGAAAATAAAGGCGCCACGAGACAGCAACTGCCGAACAGACGCTCAGGATGTGGGGCTCCGGCTGGACCTGGGCCCGGCACCTCTTTCTGATCCTGGAGCTTCGGCCGCTACCCCCTTCCCATACCTCTCACACCCAGCACCTCCCACTCCAGGTCTTCTGCACGGGCCGCCCTCAAGGGACCGCTCCTGGCTGTGGTTTTGTACACGGCCGGCATCCGGCCATTCAGATCTAAGCTGGAATCACACCTCACATGTCACCAGCCCTCAGCAGACACGGCCGTCAGTGCCTCCACTGTCTGCCCTACGGTTCGGGTACAAACTGGCTGCCAGCTCAACAGGGAAGCTCCTGCCTCACACTTGTGAAGCCCTGGGTTCGATCCCCAGGACTAGGAGAAAATGTATTTTGAGGAAGGCCTATGGCTCAGTGACGGAACGCTTGCCTGGCATACCTGGGTACTGGGTTCCATCCCAGCACCACATGGTCTTGCTACATAGTCCAGGCTGGCCCCAAGCCTGCGATCCTCCTGCCTCAGCCTCCCTCAGTACAGGAATGACAGGCTGAAACACCCTCCCTCTGGTGGGTCAGAGCTGCCGGCTCCTGCTCTGCAGCCACCAGGACCAGGCATGCAACGCAGGACCCCAGCCCTCTCGGCCCCATCTCGACACACGCGTCACTCACCATGGCGACCACGGGCCCCGAGTGCATGTACTGCACCAGGCCGGGAAAGAACGGGCGCTCCTTCAGGTCGGCGTAGTGCTGCGTGAGCAGGTCCTCCGAGGCCTGTCCACAGGATGACAGTGAGAGCCAGCCTGCGCCCACCCACCTGCCACTGATGTCTCTTTGGCTTCTGGGTGGCAGGGTCTCATCGTGCACCCCATGTTGGCCTCAAACTCACACTGATCCTCCTGCCTCAGCCTCCCGAGTGCTGGGGTCGCAAGGTGTGTGCCACCACACCCAGTGCACCCTGCTGCTTCAGTCGCGAGCCCGCAGCTCTCTGGTGTGCTCTTAGCAGCAGGTTCCCTCCCCACACGGCCTGAAGACAGCAGTGAGAGGGACCCAGCATGCTTCTGCAGTCGGGCCTCAACCACCCCTCCTGGCCTTGAATGCACAGGAAGTAACATTAGGCCTGAATCTGGCACCTCACGTCTGAAAGAGCCCACCCGCCTCCCTCCTCACCTGGTGAGGCACAGTGCTGACACTGCTTCCACACGTCTTCCAGTTGCTTTATTTTGGGAGGGGTTGTTTTGTTTGGGGAAGGTTTGAGACAGGGTCCCACTGTGTAGCCCAGGCTGGCTTTGAAAGTGCAGTCAGTGATCCTCCTGTCTCAGCCTCCCAAGTACTGGGATCACGGGTGTCCCTTGGCAACAGTCCTCCATTGTGAAGAGGAAGACTCTGGGGAGCTGGGCAAGCGGTGCCCAACCAGCGCAGCACTCAGCAGCAAACCATTTGCGCCTCCCCCGGGCATCCGTCACACTCATGCCATGGACAGAAATGACCATGCCATCCCACAGCGATCCGTGACCCACCGTTAAGTCCTTCCCATGCAACCGTCAGTCATGTGCTGAATGAACCAGGCACAATGTGGGCTGCTACATGGGGCAATCGAGTTGGCAGAGCACAGCACCCGCCCTGTCTGCCCCGGCAGCCACACCTGCAGGGGCTGGCAGGACCCCACAGCACCATGCAGCCCGCTGCGCCCTCTGTGGACACAGGGACATGGAGATCGGCAGCCCGGAGCACGGCCAGACGTCTTGCTTTTCAGCTGTCGTTGGGAGCACTCGACCCATGGGCCATCGCTCCATGCTGGGGCCCACCCTCGCCCCATCCTGCCTGCCCACAGGGAGGACTTGCCAGGCAAATCTCAGAACACCTTCAGGCAGCCTTCACTTGGTGACTTTTCTTTTTTTATTAGCATACGGGTTGCCGTCATGATAATTACATTCATCCCGGGGAACCGGGACAGATACATATCACATCTTCATCACTTTTACTTCCCAGCCCCACAAGATCTTCTGCCTGTTTCCCTTCGTCTTCACTTTGCGGGGTCTTTGCTTGGTTTTGTTTTATTTAGAGTCTCACTATGTAGTTCAGGCTGAACTTGAATTTACTGTGCAGCCCAGGCTGGTCTCAACTTGTGGTGATCCTCCTGCCTCAGCCTCCCCAGTGTTGAGATCACAGCCGGGTGCCCTCACATCTAGCTTATTTCACGCTTCAAATTACTTACACATTTGAGAGCCGGAGGGTTAGCTCAGTGGTTCCAGCACCTGCCTCGCAAGCACAAGGTCCTGAGTTCTATCCCCGGTAACCACATACAATGCTGGGCGTGGAGATACGCCCACCAACAATCAACACCGCATACCACAATGCTGGACGTGGTGGCTCACGCCTGTAATCCCAGCACTCGGGAGGCAGGGACAGGAGAATTGCTGAGTTTGCGGCGGCTTGCCTGGGCACCATAGTGAGCTCAGGGCCAGCCTGAACTACAAAGCGAGACCCTGTCTCAAAAGCAAAAAAAAAAAAAAATTACTTACGCATTTGAGTTTCTCACAGAAAAGAAACTACTCCATATTTACCCTTCTGTGTCTGACTTATCAGACCTTTCTTTTTAAAACTGTTCTCTTAATTCTATTAATCCGTTCCATTTATTTTTTTAGTCTGCATGACAGACCGTGGAAGGTGTGGAAGGCAAAATTCCCGCTGCTTGTCACCTCCCCAGCAACCCTGTAGTCACGGCTGCCTCCTGCCATCTGTCCCGGACCAAACTCCCCTCCTTGACAGCAAAGTCAGCGTGAAGGAAAAGGGCATGTGCACTTCGGGCTCCGAGAGAACAAAATCCCATGGGCCTTCCACCTGCATGCCTTCGCTTAACCCCCTAAGACTCAGTTTCCCCACACTAACAAACAGGGACAGGAAGGGGCTCCTCTCAGCGTGGCCGTGGGGCTGGAGGAGGAAACGTGCCCAGCAACACTGCTTCTCTTGTTTCACCTTCAAAATCAGATGACTGCGCAGACCCAGGGTTCGCCTAGCCCTATGAGGCTCATCCTTCGGCCAGCCCCGCCCTCAGCACTAACCACTATTTCTTGTTTTGTTTTACTCGGAGACAAGGTCTTTTTTATGTGCCACAAGCATGTACTGGCAGAAATAAAAATGAAAAAAGCATGGACAAAAGTCAACTCCTTTTACTCACATATCAGGAAATAGCTGCAAATTTTAGTATATGTGCTGCCGAAGCGAACACAATAGCTGCAAATTAAACTGAATT
Source organism: Thryonomys swinderianus (assembly GCA_004025085.1). Taxonomy (NCBI): domain Eukaryota; kingdom Metazoa; phylum Chordata; class Mammalia; order Rodentia; family Thryonomyidae; genus Thryonomys; species Thryonomys swinderianus. The sequence goes on from PVIC010018991.1 coordinate 27,299, forward strand.
TAAAGTGCAGTCCCGTGAATGTAATCATTCTGTACTGCAAACATATATTAATAAAAAGCCCCCAAAATACTTTTTAAATAGATAAACCGCAGTATAAGGGGCCAAAGTTGATTCCTTTCATGGGAAAAAATACCGCTCCCTCCCCCGTTATTTGGCTTCAAAATCTAAATAATCATCTGCTGTTTTGTTTTTTTTCTTTCTTGGATTTGCTGCAAGAATGCTCTCGGCCAATCCATCGTCTGATTTATGGTAATGCCGCCATGCAGGTGTCTTAAGGATGTTCCCAGAGAGCTGTCCCAAAAGCAAAAGCACAGCGCCTCCTCCACCAAAGTCCCAGGGAGGCCAACATATGCTGGACAATAGGCTGCAGTAACTGATAATGCAGATTTTCTTGCTGAAAAACAACCTCCCTCATGAGAACGGCAGGGCTCTAAAATGCCCTGTTCAGGGGCCGAGGATTTAGCTCAGTGGTTCCAGCTCCTGCCTCACAAGCACAAGGACCTGAGTTTGTTCACCGGTATCAAAAAAAGAGAAAGAAAAAAAACACTATCTGTTCAGGAAGCTAAAGATCATGAGCTCTTAACACTTCCAGAGCAGAGTCAGAAACCGCAATGTTGCAGTAAGATGTAGAGTTCTGCGCTGCTGAGGGACAAGACCATTTCTGAGGGTCCCAAATCTCATTAATTCCAGAATGAAGCTAAGATACCGGGTCAGTGGGAATCCAGAGTTCAGGAAATCTACGGAGGAGTCTCAAAAGGGCGGAGAAGGGGCAAACACAGAAATTAATCTACAGTCATCCCTGGACTACGCAGGAACCACCACAGGAAGAGCCAAACCCACTTGCCTGCATAAGTTTCAGAGCAACAAGGCGGAATCCCTTCTGCTCAAATCGCTTGATGATGTCTCCCACGAGCCCCCGCTGGACGCCATCAGGCTTGATGGCTATGAAGGTCCGCTCGCTGTTGGCCATGGTCCTGCGGACAGGAAGGCAGGGGATGAGACAGCACTGGGTTCCCGCCTACACCATTATCCTTCCCAAGCGGATTACTGCAAAAAGCTGGTTTCAAGCTCTCCGGCCTACCCTAAGTCTCTTTCATAAAACCTAATTCCCCCAGTCATCTCCCAAAGGGCTCATTACCCCAAGGTAGGGAAAGGTCCCAACTCATTTGATGTAACGAGCTTCCATTACACATCTACTGCATACCCTACAGCAGCCGTCACAAAAGGAGAGGTAGAAAATAAAGTACCACCTTTCTCAGTAATAACCCAGGCTTGCAAATACTGTGCCAATGTGATTCTTGCACTGTGGCAGTGAAATCTAGTACAAGCTTGCTCTGCTGCAGTCACAACCGCGAAAGCAGAACCGAAAGGGGTTCTGCAAAGGAACCGGGACCAAAGCACCAGAATGGAAGCCAATATCCAGATTTCCCTAAATATGCTGTTGACGCTACAGCTTAAGATGCAGTGAATGTCCTGGAAAACCAATTAACAGTGAATCCCGAGAGAACTGCAGCCATTATCACTAAGAGCAAATCTCCCCAGGGAAAAGGAGACCGGGCCGTGTCTGCCCAGCCTTCCTCTCGTTCACAGCAGTGTCAGGGCAGAACAGGTGGCCTCGCCTTGAAAGATAATCTCTAAAAAGAGACAGCAGCAGCACCTCGGGGCTCTTCCTGGCTGAACCTGAACTCACTTCTTAAGAGGGCACCTGACTTAACACTGCAGTGCACTTTTCTGTCCGTGTGCAGTCTCCCCCATGCCTGTGGCCTGCTCAAAGGACTGCGTGACCCCTGTACCTGTCCTAGGCCACTAGCCAAAATCCCTGGTCTCCAACTAGAGAAAGGCTACCCCATTGTCGCTGCACTCTTCCAAGAAAAAGAAACAAAGCCCAAAGACACCCTGAGGGAACCTCAAAAGCAGCTGAGACCGAGCATGGATTCCCCAGAATAAAATGGGGCTGAAGTGCCAAACACTGTCCCGTTTGAGCCAGAGATTTAGCTCAGTGGCGCTGCACCTGCCTCGCATGTGCGGTCCTGAGTTTGAATGCTGTTACAAAAAATTGTTAAAAGCCTCAGCTACAGAAAATATCCCTATAAATGACCTCCACGCCCATCCCTGCCACCGCACCCATCATTCATTTACCGAGCACCCCGGGAACGTCAGCCCTCGGCCCAGCAGCGCCCTGGAAGAAGAACCATCTACAGCCCCTGCCAGACCCGGACGGCGGCGGCCAGACAAAGACTAGCACGTGTCGCGCTGACAGGTCGGGGTCCAAGGCGCCCCGCTGCCCTCCAATGCCCCTGGGCACCTTCGCGGGGCGAAACGCACCTCCCCATCTCCCCCCCCCATTTCCCAAACCCCGCTCTTTTCCCTTTCTTCTCGGAACCCCGAGCCCTTCTTACCCTTCCAGCCGCTTGGGCTTTAAACTCCAGCTGCAGCCGCCGGCACCGGAAATGCGACGCACCCCACGTGGCTCCTGCCTTCAACCGACTCGGAACGCTCCCGCACGGCTCCGCTGTAGGGGATCCCTTTTTAACGAGCACCGCTCGCCGACGCGTCCTCCTGTGGGTGGGGCCCCGTTCTGGAAGCAACTTCCGGTGTTTAACTTCCGGTGCTGGCTTCTACCCGCAAGCGTCTGGCAGCCGTCCCCACCCCACCCCCATCCTCAGGTCCTGACTCACTTCCTTCGTCCCCAGACTGACTTCCCGAGAGGTGGCGCTCACACTTTGCATAAAATTGGAACAGGCGTCTGACCTGAAAATAAAGTTGTGGCTCCCGAGTCTTGTTTATTCGTTCCATTCTGCCAAAGGAGCAATAAATGATTTACTGGGAGCCCTTTATGGAGGGGCCAGGCGCCACTGCAGGCGCTGGAGAAGAGGCAGCGTGCTCGCCAGGAGCTGCTGCCTGGATAGAGTGAGGGCGAGCAGGAGGCCAGGACGCGGAAGTAACACAGAATTGGCGCTGTTTCGTCAGGGCTCCGAGGGGAGATGGGCAGATGAGGTGGGGCGAAGACTCTCTGTAAGTGATAGTGGAATAGACCTGCCGGAAATCAGGACAAAGCGTGAGGAAGACAGCGGACAGAAGCAATGGGAGAAAAGGCTGTGGGAGCCTGGCGCGGTGGTGCACCCCTGTGATCCCACCACTCAAGAGCCTGAGGCAGGAGAATCACCTAGAGTTTAAGGCCACCTTGGACTACGTAGCGAGACCCTGTCTCAAACAACAAACAGAAAATAGTGATAATTTCAAACATTGCTCAATAAGATAACTTAGAAATAAGCTGGTTCCACCTTACTATGGGAATGTAAAATTATGCATCCCCGAAATAGTTCCACAATTTCTTAACAAAACAAAACTTGTGCTTACCATATGACCCGTAGTACTCTTGGACGATTGTCCCAAAGAAATAGGAACTTCTGTCCACATTTTTAAAAAACTGAATAATGTTCATGGCAGCTTTACCTATAACAGCCAAAGCCTTGGAACACAGATGTCTCAACATGGAACACTCATGCCATAGAATATTATTCGACAACATAAGAACCAACCAACCAACGCTTGCAACTCCTTGGGTAGATTTCAATGGAATTACACTGATTTTTAAAAACCTCCTAGTTAGACCTGTAGTCCCAACTATTCAGGAGGCTGAGGCAGGAGGACTACCTGAGAAAGTCATTTGATGTCAGCTTGAGCCACTAGGGAAACTGTCTAAAAGAACAACAACAA
>PVIC010018992.1:0-31016 GCA_004025085.1 Thryonomys swinderianus
TGTGGGAATGTGATGAGGGGAAGGAATAAATATGATACAGAAAGAAAAGAAAAGAGCATGTATAAAGGGGGGAGGAGGGGGGAGTGGGTAGGGATATGGGTAAAAATGAGAATTAACTTGTGGCATATACTGGTACAAATTTCCCAATGTTATATGTGATTTTGAGATGTATATAAATTGTACCAATAAAGAATTCAATAAAAAATGAACTTATTTTTAAGTGGTACATAAGAATTTTCATTTTTAGGATATGAGGAAATATGTTGTGAAATTAAAAACAGAACTGTTTGCTAAGCTCTATCAACAAATACATTAGTTTTTCTTCTAAATTAATCAGCTTGAATACATGTGAATTAAATATACCACTTGAGATGTTAAAGTAAGCAATATGGCATAGATAATTTGAACATTCTATTATTAATAAAATGGATCCATAAATTATTCTTAGCTAAAATCATCATAGTTTAAAAATAAATATTGAGAGCCGGAGGGTTAGCTCAGTGGTTCCGGCACCTGCCTCGCAAGCGCAAGGACCTGAGTTCAATCTCCGGTTACCACATATAATGCTGGGCATGGTGGCTCATGCCTGTAATCCCAGCACTCGGGAGGCCAGGACAGGAGGATTGCTTAGTTCACGGCAGCTTGTCTGGGCACCATAGTGAGCACAGGGCCAGCCTGAACTACAAAGCAAGACCCTGTCTCCAAAAAGCAAATAAATAAATAAATAAATAAATAAATAAATAAATAAATAAATAAATAAATAAATAAATAAATAAAAGATATTGAATATTCTACTAGTTGAATGGAGGGTAAAGAAGAGAAGTTGGTGATGCCGTTTTATGAAGAAAAAACTTCAGAAATAATGTTTTAAATTCTAAGCATTAATAAAACAAAGAATGAAGTTTGATTTTAATGGTATAGTGAAATGAAGAGCATTCAAATAAAACAGCAATTTTTAAAATGATACAGGTTGATAAGCTAATTTTACCAAATGAAATTCTGTCATATTTGTTTACAAACCAGAAAGTAGCATAAATAACATCCAATGCACAATTATTCATTACTGAGTTAGCTAAAAGGTCTTTTATTATGTATAATCCATAGCACAGTTGCTTTAATTATAAAAAGTAATAAAACATGTCCTTGGGCTGGAGATTTAGCTCAGTGGTTCCGGTGCCTGCCTCGCAAGCGCAAGGTCCTGAGTTCGATCCCAGTAACCACATACAATGCTGGTGACTCACGCGTACCAGTAATCAGTACCACATACCACAGAGCAGGGTGTGGTGGCTCACGCCTATAATCCCAGCACTTGGAAGGCAGAGGCAGGAGGATTGCTGAGTTCGAGGCTTGCCTGGCCTCCATAGTGAGCTCAGGGCCAGCCTGAACTACAAAGCGAGACCCTGTCTCAAAAAAAAAAAAAAGTAATAAAACATGTCCTACCTGAGATTAAAAGATCAATGCTGAACATATTGCTTTTGATAGGCTCATCAAAAAAACCTCACAGCTTTCACTTATTTTATTAAACTTTATAGTTAATAATTAAAGGATCTTTTTAATTTTCCTATATATTGATTGGATCTATTCTATAAAATAAAACCACTTTTTAGTCCCTTGTATCACTTGTCTGTTTGCAAGTTGTTTTTAAGATAGGAGAGCACTTTCTTCAAGTTTAGACTGCAATCTCCCAGGTTTGTGGTTTTCCTTTTTTATGTAGATAAAAATATTTTTGAGAACTTGGGAATAAAAATCTCTGGAAGAGAGCATTCATAAACGAATTCTGATCAACAGATTGCATACATTTCCCAATCAGCTGTGCCTCCTGAGGATTTTCACGGTTCCAGTCATTTTATAAAGATGAGTCAGAATTAATCAGTCCTACTGCCACTTTTATTATTTATATATTCATAGTATTGACAGATTTCATTTTCTTCCCACTCCCCTCCTCTTTTACAGGAATAACACTCAAGACATGTAACAGGGAGAAGCAAAGCACATAATCAGACCTTCCATCTTTAAGGCATTACTCAGCGAATGCTGAGAATCTAAACAGTAATGATGGATATACGCATTCACATCCAACTTCCTTTTGTTCCTTCAAATGCTTTATCCAAATTGCAAGGTCCATTCATCCTTTAGACCACAGTAAATATATGTGAATCACATAGTGATAACTGTGCCTAGAAAATACAGAAATAGGCCTGCAGCTGCTGTCCATACTAGAAAGAAACTTCTCTAGGGACAGTGAAATCAAGAAGCCTTGTAGAGGACCAATGTGCTGGCCTTTTGAGCACATCCATCTGTCAGAACATTTTAGAATGGACCTCATCTTTTTAGGATTAACCTAAATGACAACTGTATTTGACTCACTTGGCCAACAGTTTCTGACACGAGTTCATTTTAAAGATATATTAACAGCAATCTTTTCATATCTCCTTGAATTAATCGGGCAATGTGTTATGAAAGGTTCCAATCTGATTTCACCAAAGTGGCAGGGCAAATTAATGTTCTCTCATGTCATTTCCTTAAATTCAGATAGGTAAAGAAATACCAATTATAAAAACTTGGAAGTCTAACATTAAGTGAAGTCTGAATATATAAAAAGATTGTTGCCAAGGAAAATCCACTGCCTGGTTGTCTTCAGCTGACATCTATTTTTACATAGACAGTATGCTTAGATTCAGAAATGAAACATGAAGATATTTTGAATAATCCATTGATTTAAGACTTGTGAAAAGCAGTATTTAACATTTTTTCATAATATTCTTGTCTTGAATATTATTGCTTTGTACACATTTTGTTAACTATATCTGTGAGTTTAGTTTTAATGATTTTGCCAACAAAAACAGTTATGACCAAATCCATGTCAATTTTGGAAATATTTCTAGTTTTATGTAACAAATTGGAAAGGGATTTCATGTACAATTATCTCTATGAGGATGAGCCACAAGGGTTATTATCATGATTTCACGTCACCATGAAGGTTGTTAATTCAGATGTGAATGTGCCCTGTCTTTGTTTCTCTGCAAACCAATAATCAGCTTCTCCTGGCAAGGTACAGAATATTAAAGTGAAACATTTTCATGTAATACTTTGATATTCTTAAGGAACAGGTATCTAATAACTATTTTTCCAAAACTATACAGGGATGTGTGCATCAACTGAAGATTCATGTTAAGTCACAGGAGTTAAACACAAATGAATTAGTAGAAGCAAATAATGACTTTATGATCAATAAGTAAAATGTAACAAAACAGCACCAAAAACACAATCTCCTTATTTGAAAATTTATGTAAGAGTATGAACTATTTGGGATAAAATGTAGGATTTCAATTTTCACCACAAAGATGGCCTGCATTTTTACATTTTCAATATGTAATGAGAAAAAGACAAAACATATGGGAGAAGCCCAAACAAAAACAAGCAGTTTTCTTAAGGCCTAGGTTTAAAAATGAGCACACTGTCAACTCCTCTTTACTCACTTGGCATTTGCTGAAACAAAACCCAAGTTAAGCCTGAAGGCCAGGGCTTGGGAATTGCATAACACCACTGTGAAAGTACTGTTAAGGTTGTAAGCAACGATGTACAGAAAAAAGGAAAGAAAGGGTGTCATACAGTACATGTACTGCAAGTACATAATAGTTTCTCTGAAGCAGATAATACACTGGGACGTGACAATGATGTGCTTATATCTCTATTATTCTTGGCAGTGATTAACCTGCTACTGATTTTAAAAAGTCTCACTTCCCCCCTTTGGGGGTGTTGTATAAAGAATTAAGACACATTTTACTGGAGGCAATCCTTTAGCAATATACATGAGGATGGCCAGGCTGAAGAAGCTTCTAGTATAGGGATTGGGTTATGTCATTTGAGTCACCAGTCCTCATTTTACCCAAATCCATAGTTACTTTCTTGAAGAATACAGTATATATTGAGAATGAGAATACAACATTGCCCTGAGGAGTTGGACGAACTGCTTTCTCAATACCATATAAATATAACATATCATGAGAGTCATTTCTTGCCAGACAACCTAGAGCTAGGGACTTCTGAATCAGATGAACCATTTTTGCAGAAGGATAAGTAAAAGAAAAGCACACTTGAAAACCTGTTCAGAGAATTTTAAATTGGCTTCTCTATTAGAGGACTGAATTGCTTTCTATGTGCAATCTTGGCATGATCACTGTTGCATATATTATTGGACTTCAACTCCTATACCCATCCTAAGTTCATTTTGAGCTTCTCATATGTTAGGTCAACTGTCTGAGTTTTACTGAGGCAAAAAGCTGCCATGACTTGGGCCAGCCCTTGACTGTCTCATCTGATAACGCAACAGTGGAATTTCCTGCCATATTTCTTCATGTTTTATTTTAGCAGACCATAATATGCTTCTCTTCATTGGTCTATCAAACTTAACAGAATAGGAAAGCGTGTGACTCCTATGTTTCTCTTTCTATTTTTCCCTCTCTCTCAGTTGTTCTGTAAAGTCAACAAATTATTTTCATTTTAATCACATTAAAAACAGAAAATATTTTCTGTGCAAAACAAATCTGAAAAAAATTCAAATTAGTAAAGCATCAATAAAGACCTCATTCAGAATAAAACTTTGATTGGAATGATGAAGGATGACAGCCTTTATTACCTGAACACAGGAAGGAACAACGGACACAAAGTGAAAAATATAAAAGTGTTGAATCAACACTTACAAAGGTGTTAATATGAAAGTGCTTAACCAAGTCCAAACTTTGGATATGACTTTATTAATTAATATAAGACAGCTAGCAGGGCTTATTTTTTTTAGTTGAATTCTTTATTGGTACATTTTTAAATTGAATCCTTTATTGGTACATTTTATATACAGCTCACAATCATACTCAACATTGGGGAACTTGTACCAGTATATGACACGAGTTAATTCTTATTTATTTTTATTTAGTTAGCTTTGTTCTGGCTTTTGAGACAGAGTCTCAATATGCAATCCAGGCTGGACTCAAACTCACGGTGATCCTTCTGCCTCAGCCTCCTAAGGGCTAAGCACTTTTAGGAACATGTCCATAATCTACTTACCATTAGTCAAGCATGGATGATAATTATCTGACCACTGTTAAAAGTAAAACTTTTAATATATAGTCTTGGACAGAAGCTATTTTGGTACTAAAAAGCCTAAATCAAAACAAAACAGTTTCCATTTTCTTTAATAACTACTTTTGAAAAATTGGTTATAACCTAGGCCCTGCTTAACTAAATGGATTTTTACAAAATAGAGAAGATTCTTTACATCATGATTAAAACATAACAATGCAAAATGTAGCCAATAATACAACTAGTTTAAGTTATGAGTCAAACAAAACAAGGAAACTTTCTAACATTATAATTTGGTCTTGTTAGGCTAAGGTTATAATTTAATGTCATGAGCCATTAGATCGTAACATTAAATTAATGATCACAGCTCAGATGGAGGCCTGGGCAGTTTTATGCAATATGCAAATGGAAGAAAGAAGGAAAATGGTAATATAAATCTTTCTAGGTTCCATCTGGCTTAGCTTTTCCTCATGTCTCTCCCCAAACAGTAGGAAGAATAAACAAGCCCATTCCTGACTGGCTAGGCTTTGGAATGGAGATACCAAATGAAAAATGCTTCAACATAAGGAGAAAGCCTATTATTTTCTTCATTTCTTTCTTCTGCATAAGCACAGACACTACACTTTGTAGAATCCAAATCTGACAAACATCACATGTGAACATGCCTTAAACAAGCATCTAGTCCACTGGTTCTCAAATTTAAGTGGATGCTAGAACTACCTGAAATCCAGGCCTGGCAGTGACTGCCTGTAATTCTAACTCAGGAGGCTGAGACAAGAAAATTCTAACTTTGAGGCCAGCCTGGGCTACATACCAAGACCTGACTCAAAAAAACCCCAAAACAACACCCCAAAGAACTAAAAACAAGCAAACAAAACAGAACAACAACAAAACGACACGAGGAATTTGCAGGTTTTCCCCAGTCCATCTCTAGAGGGTTAGGTTCTGCAATAGTGCATTTTTTATGGACTTTCCAAGATGATGCTAGTAGTCTTGGAACTTGGAGTAATACTTTCCCTTAGCTCCATCATTTCTAGAAGATAAACCTGAGATCTCCACTCCCTTTCCCCAGATGACACAGGCTAGGGGCCAAGATAAAAATTCAGATCCCCTGATCTATAAAATATTTTGCACTCTGTGTTTTTATAAAATGAAATATTATTCTGCCATAAAGCATGAGATTCATTCATTTATACTCAAATGAACATACCTTCGGGTTATACCCATAAGTGAAATAAATAGGTTACAGATGTGTAAGTATCATATCTTTTCTCTGGTATGAGACATTGAAGTTGAAACTGTGCTCCAGAATGCATGATCAATATTGTGAAACAGTAAATATTCAAAAGGAAATGGGTTTTAGGGGTAAATAAGGAGGAAAGAAAAAAATTGATGGTAAAAAAAGGAAACAAAACTTGTACATATAGGGGCAGGGGGGTGATAGGGTGGGTAGGGGTAGGGGAAAAATGAGAATAGATGCTTGCTCTTCGATGGGTGTCTGAGTTCAGCATGGGATGATGGAAGAGTCCTAGAAATGAATGGTGTCACTCGTTGAACACCACCGAGTGTACTTCACACCACCTACTGTGCACTTAAAAATGGCTAATGTGGCAAATCCTGTGGTATGTATATTTTGCCACTAGAAAAATATGGAAAAGAAAACATGAACTAACAGAGAACTCTTTGAAGGACTTTTGCAATTGGAAATAATATACTATCAGAGTGCAAAATATTTTTATTGGTACATTATATATAAACATCACAATTACACTCCACATTGAGAATTTGTACCAATGTAATTGATTTTTCTAGTGGTAAAATATACATACCACAGGATTTGCCACATTAGCCATTTTTAAGTGCACAGTAGGTGGTGTGAAGTACACTCGGTGGTGTTCAACGAGTGACACCATTCATTTCTAGGACTCTTCCATCATCCCATGCTGAACTCAGACACCCACCGAAGAGCAAGCATCTATTCTCTTGTCACAGCAACCCTGCGGCATCTTTCCCCCTGTCTCTATGAATGTGACCCTCCTTGCTGGTTCCCAGCAGAGGAATCACACACTGTTCATCTTTTTGGATCTGCCATATTGCATTTAGCATTACTGGCTCCATGATTCACCCGTGTTACAATTTGTTGAAACCTTTTTGCCTGTTCCTCAAGAAAGTGTTCAGACCACTTACAGAATTAATCTGTATCACTCGTCCAACTTCAACAGATGGTTGGTAAAGGAGAGAAAGCACTGAGACAGGTCACTGTTTTGGTGAATGACATACACAGAGCCAGGAGGCAGGCAGAGTGATGATAGCCACAATTTCTGCTTAGTTGAAAGTCACTTGTAAATGAAGTAGAAAACATGGAACGTAGATGGGGAGAGGAGAGGAAGAGAGATGATACATTAAAATGAAAAAGATAAAATCCTTCTTAAGATTACCCTGTGCTGAGTTAGGAAGTAGAATTATGCAAATGAGGTTATTAAATATCTATACACACTGGTGCAGATCGGACCTGAAGCAAGTGAAGAAGGGAAAGAAAAACTTGATGATAAAAAAGGAAACTAAGCTTATGTTTATGGGGGTGGGATACCTTGGGGCAGGGGATTGGGGAAAAAATGAGAATTTAGTCATGTCGTGTACTGGTATAAATCCTCAATGTCGATTGTGATCACAATGTGTATATAAAATTACCAATAAAATAAAATTTAAAAATAATATCCCAGGGCAAAATGTAGAAAAGAAAAGCAAATAACAAAATGTAAACATCCATACTGCCATTTGAAAGGTACTTTGCTGTGCTTAATACTTAGTGTGAATGGTCAATGTCACAAACATTTTTTAAGTTTTAAGAAGGAAGGTTTTGTGAATTATGTTCTATTTTAGAGACGAGTTTACATTTTAAAGAAACATCAGTATTCTCCAAGAGGCAGCGCCTGCTCACATTTCTGCAACCCTCTCTCCTGGACAAGGAGAGCTGAAGGCTAAGGAGAATAGTCCAGGTAGACCAGGAGGGAAAGGCTGTTCTGGGCAAAGACGATGTCTCTTGACCGTGGATTGTATCTACTTCCTTTTTACTCTTCATTAACTGAGCGTCTTTAACAAGAACCTTTCTAGGCAGTCTTAGAGCATGGCCCCCAAACTTGCTGATCGTCCTCTGTGGCAAGGTAGGGTTTGTTTCATCCATTTGAATCTGAGCTCTGCCACTGCTTGGGCAATAGAAGATGGTAGCAGGGAAACTATGCTAGTTTCTCGGTCAGACCTTGAGCATCTGTCAACTTCAAACTCTCCTCAGTTATAACTGAGGCAGGAAGATTATAACTGCTCTTGGGAACCAGTTCTTATGCTGTGGGAAAGCTTAACCTGCCCATAAAAGACGAAAACCTGACAGCCAGCACCTATCAGAAAGGCTTCTAGGCGAGCCCTTTTGAAAGTGGATGTTCCAGCTTAAGTTGACCTGGCCTAGCTGATATGAAGAGGATGAAATAAGCAGGCCCCATTGAGCCTTCACAAAATTATAGACTCATTAGTAAAACAAGTAACTTGTACTGCTTTTTTTCTACTGCTGGAAATGGAAGCTAGGGCCTTCACAATGAGCTCCATCCCCAGCCATTTTTATGTTTTATTTTGGGATAGTATCTTGCTAAGGTGCTATGTTCTGCAAGCTGAGCTCAAATTTGAGATCCTTCTGACTCAGACTCCCAGAGAGTTGAGCTTACAGGTGTGCACTACCACACCTGGCCATTCCCGTTTTAAGCCATGAAGTACTGGACTAAACTGTTATACACAAAAGTTAACCTGAACACTTCTTGACTCTTCCCTTGAGATACAGAACCTGCACTCAAGTCAGTTTCTGTGTTCATCTTCATTATATGTCCTTCCCTCCCTGGCAAAGTTTTCCATGTCCTTCTCCCCTGAATCCCACTGCCATCAATTTTTCTTTAAGTTAAGCCTCAAAGCTTACCACCCTCCATTCACTCACACTTCTTCCCTGTTCTATGCGAGATGCCTCTTCTCAATACCTCTCCCCCCTACAGGCACATTCTGGAATATCCACTTAGGACATACATTCTTCCATTACGCACATATACTGTAAGAATATAAAAAATTCTTTGAGTCATGGAAAAGAAAGGAATTACGATCCCTCTAATTGACAGCTGTTTTTTGTCAACACATTTCCATAGCAGGTAAAAATGCCATCTCTACTCACTTCAGCTTTTAAAAGTACAACGCACAACAGTTCTCCAATCATTTGTGAATCTAGTGTAAAGACTAAAAATACGATTTATGGAGTAATTCATTGGGAAGAATACCTGATTGAGTGGTTCATAAATATCCAGGTCTCATTCTATTTGGGGTCACAGTCTTGAATTGAATCCAATATTGAATTGTTGCATTGGGAGCAAAGGATTGAGATGAAATGTGGTTGGCGCCCCTGAGAGCAGGTAAAAATGTTGCTTTCTGCAGAGAATAACATTTTATATAACTCCCAGAGAGTAATATATTTTAAAAGGTGTTGGAGATGAAAAGACATTAGAAAGAAAAACTGAAATCTTTAGAGAATTTAAAGATTATATTTATCAGGATTCAGATTATAAATTATAATAATAAAATATTGAATATCAAACATGCTAACAGACTTCTCGAAGACAATGACGGATGTAGGAACAAACAAAAGTAATTTGTTCCTTTCTCACTATCAGAAAATAGACATTCTTCCATCTAGACTAATATAATCTCCAGTGGGGAATGATTTATGTTTCTTGCATTCATGAAACTCTCTTTCATAACCAGGTGTAATGACTTCTTTTACCTCTACGGGGAATGACTGATTTATGCATAGACCTTTGTTCAACAACTTTTCTTTAAAGATTGATGCTGTTAAACGTGAAAAAAAAAGGTGAACTTTCTGACATTACATTTTAATGTAATTTAGAAAACCATGTAAACTGCAAATGGACCTCATGTGGAATGAAAATCACATGCTGATAACCTAAATTATTTTGAATATTATTAATCTTTGACTAATACCTAAAATGTTTTATTATTAGAATTACAAAAGGAACAAGACAGATACCAAGATGAAGTTTGTTTTTAAAAATTTGTAAATATAACACTGAATATCCTCTTTTTTTATTGGTCATCTTAACTCACATTTTTAGAATATTTTAACAGGATAAGAAGGAATTACCTTTCTTCACATAAAGGAATATCATTTTTTTCATGAAAAGTTTGCTCTTACAAAAATTCTTCAAAGCTAGAGAAAGGACAAAAGGCTATAATTTTTTTTTTTTTTTTTACTTTTTCTGTGGTCAAAGTTTTCCTAATATTTTCAATTCAAAGGCTTAAAATTACCCAGATCTTGTCCAGGTTGTGACAGAATTCAAAGAAAGTCAGTGAGTAGTTCCAGCCTCACAGAATATATGCATTATTAACCTATCTATCAACCATCAGTATGATTTCCTATGTTGCTAAAGCTGCCTGGGGAAAAGTAAACTACTTATACAATATCTGGTGTTGAGATGAAACAGAGGGAAGGTAAGTTAATTTATATACTCAAGGAGGTCATTCAGAAAAACAAAATATTTCTTTTTAAATTTCCAGAAAGTGTATTTACTCTCAAGAATGAAGTGTTAAGGTTGTCTTGTTACTGAAGACTTCAAGGGGCTTTTCAAAAAATGAGTCAATATTGAAATTTAAGAACTAAAATCTACTGAAGATTATAATCAAAGATATTTTCCCCTAAAATAAAATTTCAGCACTCAAGGCAGCCATATTTCAGGTATGGTTTCATTTATTCATCTATTTTTTCTAAGTAGTTCCCCTCATAGTGCCTGCCAGAAGCCTACAGTGAAATGAAAAATATCAAAGTGCATATATAGATATGTAAATTTACTTATTACATGTACATATAAAAATAATCCTTCAAATAGCAATGTGATAAAACTATGTTTATTGGGTGCTTACTTTTTGTGAAATACTTTTTTATGCACTTCACACATTAATTCTTATCACCCTTGTAACAACCTAAAGAATAGTTGCTGTCATTTCTCTTAAATGATATCTGTGTAACCTGATAGTAATTAAGAAATATGTCATTGGTCACTAAGTACCAAAATCACAATTTAAAATCATGCAGTCAAGCTTCAAAGTTCATAGTATTAAACACTCTCCTCTCAATCATCTCTAATGAGATGTAGAAAACACTAAGTATCATTTACAGGGCAGACAAATGCCTATGACAATTTATAGGGAGACAAGATATCTTCCAGTTTGGGAACTCAGGAAACACAGGAAGATCTGAATATATTTTTCCTTGAAATGTAGGTAGTATCTCTGTATGCTGGGATCAAGAAAAGAAACCAGGTCATCAAAATACAGAAACACAGTCTAGTCAATTTTCATTTTGGTAGGAGCTGAGGGTGCATGGAGAGGTGAAATTAGAAACTGACTTTTTGGGTCAATCTTGGAAAACTATGTAAAGGAATCTGTAGAGCAGTTTGGAGGCTCTGAAAATCACAAAAAGGTGTATGAAAAGTCAATCACATCTCTCACTCATAGACAAATATTTATGAGGCACTTATCACATACCTTATACTGTCTTGGGAAATCAGGATATGCAAGTGAATAAAGTACATGAAAGAATTTATATTCCAGTTACAATGTTACAATCTGGGGAGACGATCTGAAATGACAGTCTGCAAGTTGTACTGGAGTAACTGGTAGGTAGGAAAGAAAGGAAGTTAAGAGGGGAAATAAATCCATTACAGAAATGGTAAGGACACTGGAAAGAAAGCAATAGCTGTGTAGGATTATGCAAGTGAAATCCATAGGTTTTTTTTTAACTTATTGGTACATGCCTGAAGTACACAATGATTACACTCCTTGTGAGGAACTGGTACATATATAAAACTCATCTTAATCGCTTCTCGGCCTTTTGGCTAAGATCAAGTGTAAAACTCATCTTAATTTTATTTTCATCCTTACCCTCCTCTCCATCCCTTCTTCCTTGATCTCTTAAGCCTCTTCCCTTTTCCAAACCCATAGATCTTGAAAATGAACCTATATATGAGCCAAGTGACAAAAAGATATGGAAATTACTGCATGGTTTGAGATCCTTTTGACTGAATAGATAGTGCTGTGATGAACAGCAAATCTGGAGATAAAAGCTCAGTATAAAATATGACCTATTGTGTTATACTCAATTAATGGTGCCAGTGAGACATTTGAATAAGAAATGTCTCACATCTAGTAAGACATATAGGAGAAACACTGAAAAAGTGTTAAAATACACAACTCAGGGCTGGAGATTTAGCTCAGTGGTTCCAGGGCCTGCCTCACAAGCGCAAGGTCCTGAGTTTGATCCCAGGTAACCACATACAATCCTGAGCGCGGTGGCTCTAGCCCACCAGCAATCAATACCACATACCACAGTGCCAGGTGTGGTGGCTCACGCCTGTAATCCCAGCACTCGGGAGGTAGAGACAGGAGGATTGCTGAGTTCCAGGCTTGCCTGGGCTACATAGTGAGCTCAGAGCTAGCCTGAACTACAAAGCGAGACCCTGTCTCAAAAAAAAAAAAATACACAACTCAGTGGATTAAAGAAGATAGAAAACTATTCCCAGTAAAATATCTAGCACGTAATCAATACTTAGGAATGACTGAGTATTGAATGAAGCCGCTGAAATTAATGAAAGCAGCAAAGAAAACCTTAGAAGAGATCTTCAGAGTAAGTCAGATGAAGGAGCAAACAGAGAAATAAGATGACATTTAGAGTAATACAACATTCTGGTGAGTCAAAAATGTGAAGTCTTCTGGAGACTGCACTAGTTAACTACAACACAGTAAGCACGGTTTTGTAGGAGAATGAGGATATAATAAGCACATTTGCATCTGGTAGTTGTTACTTCATAGAGAAGTATTTCAGCTGAGAGAAATTAGGGAAATGTAAAGTAGTACAGCCAATGTGGAAATCAATATGGAGGTTCTTTAAAAGAACTAAATACAGTACTACCATTTGATCTAACTATACCACTTTTTGGTATTGCCTTCAGCACTCTGCCATCTTTCTACCCAAAAGAAGTCAGTATTGTATAGAGATACCTACATATCCATGAGTATTGTGGCACAAGAAATGATAGCTCAAATGTGGAACCAGCTTAGGTATCCATGAACAGATGAATGGGTAAAGAAAGTGTGTACATATACACAATGAAATATTACTTAGCCATGAAAGGATAGACTTTTTTCATTTCCAGAACAACAGATGGATCTGAAGATCCTGTTGAGTAAAACAATCCTGACTGAGAAAACAAATATTGCATGGTATCCCTAATCTGAGAAATTCTTAAGAGATGACAAGTAAAAGGGAGACTAGTATTAGAAAAGAGGAGGAGAAGAAAGGGGGTGGAGAGGGGACATGCTTGTGAGTAAAAGAAAGCATATGATCAAAATACAGTACACACACTGGAACCCCTTCCCAGGAAATACATGAAACTAGGGGGAGGGGAGGAGAGTGGGTCATGGGGGAAATGACTAAAGTATGGTATGTGTGTGTACTACAAATACCAAAATGAAACCCATTAGATTATATAACAGACATTAATAAAAATATTGGAAGAACTGCACCGAACAACTAACCAATGCATACCTATTGGTAAATGGTTTGAAATTCACTTTTGCTAATTTTGGGTCTTTGCTTAGAATGCTGAGTCAGTGTAGAATAATGGGATAGGACAGGAATTGCTAGAAGTTCAGAAGGTCAAACTAAGTTTATCACTGACCCAATCTTTCAAATCCAGTTTTTTATCTGTAATAATAGCAGAGGATATTATATCATACAAGCAAGGCACCTGGCATACTGCCTGGCTCATAATAACTATTAAAAAGGTGATCATTACATAAAGATACAGGATTTTTCATCCAGAAAAGTAAATATTTTTATGATAGACAATATTTTGCATGATTGCCTTCCTAAACTGAAGTAGTAAGACTCAAATTAGATGCTTTTCAAAGAAGTTATGGTACGTAAATTAACCTATTTTATTCTCAATTGAAAATGATAATAATAATAATAATATGACATCACAGTTTTTCAGTGAGAATGAAAATAGAAACTAAAGAAAAGGGCCAGAGATTTAGCTCAGTGGTGCCACACCTACCCTGCAAGCACAAGGTACAGAAAAATAAAAGGAAAGAAAATAAATATGAGAAAATGAAAAAATAAAAGATACTGGGCCTATTATAAAATATGAAAATTTTAGTTATAATACTACTTTCACCCATTGATCCTTAACAGTGCAATATTAGATTTATAGCTTCAGTTTGACTCTTGTCTAATGGTAATTCATAACCTTAATACAGACCTTTCACTTGAGGAAATCTTTTTCAAAGTGCTTTTATATTTATTATCTTCTAAACTCCCTACAAAATTTGTGAGGAATAAAAGACAATGGTTTTGAGGGGCTATCAAAATTGACATTTTAGTATGCAAAATGTCTTCTTACCTACATGGGCTTTTCTACTGGTTTGTAAATAGAAAATTACAGATCCAACAGTGGAATCACAAACTTATTCAATTTAGTGTTCTCTCATATCATTTCAGGAAACTACTTCATGTAATCAATCACAACATCCAGAAAAGTAGGTTCTAAAGGTTTCAATATACTGAACTAAGGTTTTTCCACACTAACAAGACAATGGTATCATAGTCCTGAATGTTGTTATAACCATAATCAAGTGATAAATCAGTAATGAGACTCATTTTGTGTTAAATTGAGATAATTGTTTTGTTCACTACTAGACAAAGGGAAAATGGATATTTATATATTTAGTTCTCTCTGTAAGAGATAAATCACTAGCACTGAACATTTGTTCCCCTGACTTTTTTTTCTAAATGTTAAATTATTTTCACTATTTCTTTTTGATTTCTCCCTGAAATCTATGGGAGTGTCAATACCTCAAACAACACAATATATAGTAAAAGTCAATTATGTGGCTGTAGAGTCTGCTGTTGAGTCCTGTAATTATTACTACTCTTAAAAAGGATGGGTATTTTTAGTCATATTTATATGAGAGTAAAATGAAAAAACTGTGTGTTTATGTGAGATAAGAAACTGTCTTTTCTATTTTTTTAAATATATTTTTAAAACTGGGAATTGAAACCAAGGTCTTCAGTCTGAGCTAAATCCAAGCCTGAGACTGGGTCTCATTAAGTCACTAAACTTCCAAGGCTGAGTTCACACTTGTTATCTTCCTTCCTTATCCTCCTAGAGTGCTGAGATCAAAAGCATGAGTTATCACGCTCAGCTCTGTCACTATTTGAAGAGTTTTTCAGAGTGGATACATTACTTAAATACTCTTACTTTTTATGGGATGGGTTTTTAAACCAAAGCTGTGGTAATTCTTTTCCAGTTTTCACCTAACCATTAAGAAGGGTTTTGCAGCTGTGTGATTTTGAGTAACAAGGGTGACAGTAACCCTTTAGTATCAATTCTGTACAACAGTAATACTTTGGTGGTACTCAGGCATTGTCTTAGTTACTTTTCTCACTGCTGAGACAAAACACTTGATATCCAAAGTTAAAGCAGGAAAGGTTTACTATAACTCACATTTTGTAGAGGTTTAAGTTCATAGTTGGCTGGCTCACAGGCAAGATGGTATGACACAGGGGCACTGCAGAGGACAAATAGTCCAAGGCAAGGCAGGGTGGGTAGAAGGCAGCAAGCAGCAAGCAAGCAATAACAACAACTCTCTTTCTGTTCCTTGGATTCCATCCAGATTACCCAAGTGAGGCACTCTTAAGTGCAGGATCACACACTTAATCCCAGTATCACACTCTAGATCAAGTCACCTCCAAAAAAACCCCACCTAAGACCACATGAGTTGGGGGAGATATCTAGTTACAAGTTATAACAGGTATATTCCTGAATGGAAAATTAAGGACTTCAAGTAATAATGACATCAATTTGTGTGTGATATCATTTATTTCTGTGGTTTCCATGTGGATGCCCTTCAGTTTTATATCTGCAACCTAGATCTGTCTCAAAGTTTTAGATTTGAATTTATAACTGCTTTGAAGGAATGTAATATTTTCACCTCTATTACAGACTCCTCAAAATAGATCACACTCTTGACTTTCCTCCTCATAACCATTACTCCTCTTCAACTCTTCACTCCTCAGGTCAAGTGATAGGCAGGCAGAGACTCAGTTTACCTCACATCCTCTCCTGCCCACTGCTTCCCACAGACTGCAACATAATGAGAATCTTACCTCTGAGCAGCTTTCACATCTGCATTGTTTGTTAGAACTTACCACCTTAATTATAATTTCTGGCTTGAAATGTTAGAGAAATAACTTTCTAATCATCCCTGCACATGTCTGCTGTCTTTCCAGTTTATCCTGCTCAGAGATACTAGAGCAATGTGTCATAACTATCAGCCCTCTTTACTTCACTCCCACGCTTAGAACTAAGCTATGACTTCCCAAAGACTGCCAATAAAATTCAAACTTTTAGAAATAGGTGTCAAGGGAGAGAGAAAGCCAGTTTATCCTCACTGAGCCTTTTTATTCCAACACTTTACCCCTGTGGTGGCCTTTTATGTGTATCTTAGCATTTGATCCCCACCAAATCCTGTGAGTTCTTACGCTCAATGTACAAAGAGGATAGCTGCAACTCATAGGTTAGGCATTAGGCTAATTAAATTGATCACACACACACACACACACACACACACACACGTATGCACACATACACACCAGCACTCTGCCTGAGCTGTGCTTAGAAAGCACCTGTCTTTGGGTCCTCATGATAAAATTGGCTCCCCGACAAGAGGAGGTCTCCAGAGATTGTCCCTCTGCCCTGAGTCAGAGAAGGAAGCCACTTGCAAGCCTAGAAGATGGCCCTTACCAGTACGTTTATGTCAGTGCTCTTGACATAGACTTCCAGTCTCTAGAACTTTGAGAAATAAATGGCTTTTAAAGAAATCATTTTCCCTGCCTGTGACTGTTAAGGTGAGTTGCTGACTTGACTGGCTAGGAAGATTAGTAAATCAGACTTCTAAGCGTGCCTGGATATGTCATGGAGGATAATCCAAGTACTTTATTTGGTTCCTTGCTCTGTCCTCTGTTCTCCTGTTTTCCCACTATGCTTCCTAGCCACCATTAATTAACCGTCTCTGTTCCACCTGGCCCTTCCACTATGCTGTTTCTGGCCCGGACCATGCAATGAATGCCCTGGAACCATGAGCCGAAATAAGCATCTCTTCTTTTAAATTATGTATCCTACGGAGTGTGACATAGTAATTCAAAAGTTAATGCATGGCCTCAAAAGAAAATCTCCCTTCTGCATGTTTTTATAACTGGCTATAATGTACTGTCAATTCACAGTAAAGCAAGAGGAAATAATGCGTTGAAGTTTGCCTTTTCTTACAACTAGGGATCCATAGACCATCTCCGTGTCCTCAGGTAACCCAGGAAGTATGATAAATTCCAATGTATTCAAGGTACCAACTGTGCTATGGACACTGCATTCTTTCCTATTCTTTTGTAATTAACCATTGGGACAAGATTTTTTTGAGAAACACTCGAGGAGCTATTATGCAAAATTTAATAATGTATTAGTAAGCAGGCTCAGAAGTATAATTCAAAATTTAACAAACTTGCTTCTCTGGGAATGTTTTAGTACAAAAATGAATTTATATTATGGAGAAGGTTGAGAGGAAACAGAGATAAAACACATGAGAGTAGTGAGAAGATCAAGATGAAAGTGGCAACCTGAGAAATCACCTAAGTCACGGACAGAGGAATCTCCACTATTAATTGCTCCTTAGTTCTTACCAAGAAAAAGATTTTATTCACACCATTTTACAAGCATCTCTGCTCATCACATACCTACACCCACATGTCTTCTTTACATGTTAGAACTACAATGACCTCCCAGGAGTACTTGGAGAACCTGTTAGCTTTTGTGAAATGGTTGTGAAATATTTACCTAGATGCAGTTATCCTATTCGCAGTTATTTACTCAGGGTTAGAACTTTCAACCATTAACACCTTTACTAACACTCTTAGCCCAAAGAAGAAACGTTTTAAAGAAGAAATGCTTTAGATGAGAAAAGAATTCAATTCAATTATGAATATAGTGCTTCACTTTAATGATAAATTTACAGTTTCAAAATTCCAGAACTTTAATCACTGAGGCTCTACGCAGTGTTTTCTGCAAGTACACTGACTTAAAAATTCTAGTTAGGTGCCAGGCGTGGTGGCTCACGCCTGTAATCCCAGCACTCGGGAGGCAGAGACAGGAGGATTGTTGAGTTCGAGGCTTGCCTGGGCTACATAGTGAGCTCAGGGCCAGCCTGAACTACAAAGCAAGACCCTGTCTCAAAAAACAAAAAACAAACAAACAAAATTCTAGTTAGCCTATCAGAAGGAACAATATGTATGAGGAAAATATCTTCATCTTGAAATAAAAGGAACAACCATAAAATCCTTCTGTAGACAATACTGGAGTCTGCCTAAGCAGGGTGCACCACACGGCCCAGTAGCTTACTATAGGATGACTTTAGGGTATTGCACATAAGGCCTGCTGTGTGCTTTGAGCACCCCGAGTGGCTAGCTTGGGTCGGCTGAACATCACCCCCATGTCCTGACTCTCCAGGCCTATGCCAATAGGCGGATTACCCATAAGGCTTTTTCCTACGCCTGCCCTCAACTACTTGTATATAACTATGCCCCTGCTCAACAAAGATGGAAGTGATTCTCTGAAATCATCCCTGGAGTATGTGTCCTGTCTCTGTGCCTCAACCTCTTGGTCTGGGTCAAGAGTATTATTTTTTTGAGACAGGACCTCTCTATGTAGTTGAGATTGGCCTTGAACTCACTATGTACTCCAGGCTGGCCTCAAACTTGTAGCAATCCTCCTGCCTCAGCCTCTCGAGGGCTGGGATTACAAGAATGTGTGACCATGCCTGGTTCCTTCCCTGATTTTAATAAGGGTACTGAACAAGATATTTTTCTAATATACATGGAAACTGTGGCATGTTTGGGAGTCAAATTTATCAAGTTAATTCCATTCAGGAACCATATGCTTCATAATTTATATATGCTTATAGATCCCATTAATTGTAATTATTTCTGGGAGAATTAAATATCCAGTGAAGTGGTTGATAAACAAAAGTGATAGTCATATAGTCTAGCAAGAGTGAAAGCCTCCACAATGGAACAATTTGTTAACAGTTACAGAGAAGAACATATTTTATAGTGGTGTTTGCCTTGTCTTTCCATTTAGTAGTGTTTATATGAAGTGAAGCTTCATAAAGTGTCATTGTTTGGAGTAGACAGATATACTGAAATCTACTGAGATAAGTATTGCATTGGGCAAACATTTGAAATTTCCTACAGGTTCTTTGCTTTTCTTTCTCAATTTTTTTCCTCTTCCCTTTTTAACTTTTTTTTTTTTTTAAATGGGGTCTTATGAGCTGCGGATGTCGAGCTCAGTGGTGCTGCACCTGCCTGACAAGTGCAAGGTCCTGAGTTCAATCCCCGGTAACAGAAAAAAAAAAAGTAAAAAAGAAATTCAGAGATGGTCTTGGGTGCTATTCAGGCTGGTCTCAAACTCCTCAGCTGAAACAATGTTCCTACCTCAGCCTCTCAAGTAGGTAGGACTTAGTAAACTTTACCAGATCTAACTTTATTTTTTAAATATATGTGAACCATGTTTGCTATATAGCATGAATCAGTGAGTACAATGCCACAAGCTTCTAATGAAGCAAAATGTCATACCATGATATTTCTTCCATTCAAATGTATTAGAGAATTTTTTTTTCCTATTCAAAATAAAACTGCACAGTAAGAGGGGAAAAAAGACTCAAGTACATTCATTTAGGTGAAATTAAAATACTGAAGTTGCACATAATCTCCTAAAGTATGCTGTTTTATTTACTTTCAAGTTGGCATTTCCATTTGTTGCACATAGATCCCAAATCAATAACTCAAATCTACCAGTTGAAATATGTCATTGACAATAATCAATAATTTCAGTACTTTACAATTTTACCATGACATCTCCAAATCTCTCATTGAAACACATTATTCAACCATCTTACTCAAACCTCAGAATTGGCTATAAATGCCATTCCTAGCTATGCAGTGTAGGTTAAAATTTAGGAAACTGGAACGCATAGAAAACACAGCATAAGCTGAAAGAAAAGAGAAAATTGTCTCTGTTTAAACATAATTTTGGAATCTCAGTTAATCCCACTTCAGTTAGGGAGGAAATGATATGTCAAGGTTTTGAGGAGCTCTCAGGGAGTTTTATGAGGCTTTTAAGAATAAATACAGCTATTTCACAATAAAGATTCAAAAAATAAGAATAAATACAGCTAATCACTCTGAGGCTGAGACATACAAAGGTCCTGCCTTATTTCTAAATTCTTCTTTTTCTACCTTAGATTATGTGTAAGGTGCAGTACAGCTTAAAAATGGCAATGGGTGGCCTGTTCAACATGATACTATATGTGAGCAACAAATACATTTTGGTTTGGTAAAGCAATCGGGAAAAATATGCACATACTTTTTTTAGTAATAGAACATAAGCTAAAACATTTTCTTAGCACAATTTCCAACTGTTTTCAAAGAGAGAGAAATCTAAACAAAATGTAGCTTCTCCATTTATCCACAGTAAATAGTTAGAAAATAGCTTTTTTCTTTATGATTCAGAATCTTGCAATTTTTCTTGCAGGATTAATAGTTTATATATCAATTTTCATTGTATAGTGGTGGGGATATAAATACAAAATGTATGAGATAAGAGATGCATTTTGCCCTCAATCATGTATTCACTATTTTAAGGGATGTTTTATTCAGTTTATGACATTAAACTATTTTTAGTAATTATGTTATTATTTATTTTTAAAGTAATCTGCCCCAAAATAGATTTAATCAAAGTTGTATTATTTATCAAACATAGCTATGGGCAAAATGTAAACCTTTGTACTTATTAAAATTCTAAGTTGGCTTTATGAACATTTATAAGGTGAAATAAAATTGCACACAAGAAGTAGTATAAGCCAATGCTATAGCAGTATATTATCCAACTATCCATGTAAGAATGAGCCAAAAGTAATAATCTAAATTGTCATTGCTTTTAGATTCTAGCAGAAGCCAGAGGAGATATCTGTAAAGACTAAGTCAGGTATTATTCTAAACAAAATTACCTCCAAAAGTTCAAACAAATTTAACATTTATACACATTGTGGAAGAGCATATAGGGTCCGAGCAGGCCAATAAAGCAAGAACATCTTGTAAACTGCCACAGTCACCTCTCTATACAGGACAGCAGCAAAATGCTTAAAATACATCCAATCCAAATCAAACAAAAGGTGGAGGAGAACAACAACAAGAGGAGAGAAACATTACAGACCATAATTCGGTTTTGTAATTATTTTTCAACCTGGGATGTACTTTCACTTTTTTCACAATAATTTAAAAATACGAGAAGAATAATGGTTCAAAATGCATCATATTATTCTAACATCAAATTGTATTTGCCACGCTAGTAAAATTCTTGCATTATGTTAAAAACCTAGCAATCCATAACAAAACATAACAGCTCAGGAAAAATATGTAAGTTACTGAGATAAAAATTTTAGGAGCCTCTTTTAACTGAAATGTAGGATTCTCACCAAGACTTCATTTATGCAAAACTATCCTAAAGTTCCGTTTTCATTGTTTATGCCTACAGTACTCTACAGCAATAATTTTTGTTACTAGGAAAAACGATTGTCTGAACACTGTATGATCATTAACTATGACAAATTTAGCCATCTCATTTTTATCTTCACAGATCGTGTTAGGAAGAAAACTACAAAATGCCAGATTAACATTTCAAAACATATTTGAAAGTAATGAAGGGAAACTGATTCAGTTAGCAACGCTAAATAAAACAGACAATTCATACCGATGCTTTCTCTGTAAAATATTAAGTAAACACTCAAAATGGGAACCTTTTCAATTTAATAAACCAATCTCTAACTTTTTTCTGTGTGAATCAGATTTCTGCTTGAGCAAAACTCTGATTTCACATGCAAGTTTGTGTGTGTGTGTGTGTGTGTGTGTGTGTGTGTGTGGTCCAAAAACACGTACTTTTCAGAAGATTGAGGTAGTAGATGAAATCGCAAATAAACCTTCCTCTTTCCTCTGCCTCTTTCCTCCTCGGCCAAATGTTGAAATGTGTTAGGCCGTGTGAGACGACTAAGTTATTTTGTCCTCAGCTTATCAATTTCAAGTACAAATGCTGAGAACTATTCAACTGCACTCACAAGAGTGCTACCGTGCAACGCTTGACTTACTTGCCACTGTTTCATCAGCTCTCTGACTCCCTTGGAGTCTTCTAGAAGCCGCTCCTTATGAGTAGCATCCTGTAGGACGTTGGCAGTTGTTTCAGCTTCTGTCAGCCAGGCCAGAAACTTCTCCAGGTCCAGGGGGAACTGTTTCAGTAATCTATGACTTTCCTCCAGTGCAGCCTCTCGCTCGTTCACTCTGCAAAGGAAGAAATAGCCAGATGCAATCCTGAAACAGCGGAATGATGCACCTTGTCAACTCCCCAAGAGGGGCAGAGAGGGCTTGTCGCTAAAGCTCTTCTTTTAAGCAGTGGCTAGAATATTGTGCTTTTTGTTTGCCTTCATTTGTATTCAACACAAAGGCTTCTATGATGAGACACAAGAATATTAACAATGACTGATAAGCACAGGTTTCTATGAATCCCCTCCACACAAGTGGTCTTACACAAATATGAAGCTTTAGACATTCACAGATTCATATGTAGACATTCAAAAACATCTTTCTAAAATTTTGTGGTTTGTGCTGATCAGTTCTGAAAACTTATTTTAATATGCTGAAAAAGTTGAAACCAATCTTCACAGGTAAAACCCTGAAATCTCTTACCAAGACAATCTTTGATGTCTCCATGAGGCAAGAAGCCAGGATTAGATAAAACAGGGTGAAAATTGAAGAAGTTACAAACTGATAGTTGGAATGTGAATCAGAGGAGAAAAATACAGGGAAGAGATTGGAGGGCAAAAGGAAAAAAAATAAACTCACAAGGAAAAGAACAGTTCATAGAAACTACTGTACAAAATACAATTTTGCAGGACGTTACAACTGTTGAGTTAGGCTCATATTCCAATACCTGACAGTCATACAACTAAAGATATTACCCAAAGGAAAACTGTTATTTGTAATGGGAAAAACAGAGCAGGGGGTTTAACTCCTACCATCCTGTACCAGTAATGTTACCTAGCTAGTTACAAGCCTCTCTGATTTTTCACATCCTCATTTGCAGTAGCTATTCTGTGATAGGAATCAAATATAATGATATGGATACAGTTGAGCTTTGCACATGTTAGCTGCTCACAGTTTCTCAAAACTCTGCCCATATTCCATTTTCATCTTCCTCTAGACTTTTAAAAGGATAAAACAAATTCTCTAATGACATAAAACTCTGAAAAAATTTCCTGTTTTCTGGTTATAAATATATATACTTTATATACAGAGTATATATATTATAAATGCACGTGCCGTGGATAGGCACATATGCCTTCAGCCAACATCTACATAACAATACTTCATGAGGGAAAATTGCCTTAGGCGGTAACAGTCCCATCTAAAAAGATTCAGGTGAATTTTGTCTACAATGAGGAAATTAGTATTCTGTTTAAATGCCTTATTTGCCTTCTACTACTACACAAACACGTTCAGGGATTAAACATAAGCTAAAAATGGATTTTAAAAAATTGTACACTTAACTATGATACACACTGCTTGTTAAAATGTGATTGTCAATAATTATGCAAAACTGCAATTTATTTCAGTAGCAACTTTATCATGGGATGTGCAAAGCAGGCAATGAACAACTCCTGCCGAGCCAGCGGCAGCAAAGCCCCCAGAAGAGCTGTGTATTCATCATGGCTGAGGTTTCTGCTGAGCACACAAGTCTTCCACAGTGTAGTTGCAAAACTCAGATTGGATAAAACTCTTCTGTCTGCGTTAACTGGTGGAGAGTAGAATAGGTTTATGAGGATGAAGCTACTGGAATAAAGTAAGAATTGCATTAGCTATCTATCAAGTCCTAAATAAATGTTAATACTGCGCAGCTGAATGGTAGCATGGTGTTCTGGCTGAACCCCACAGAGCTTAAGGACAAACCTGGACTGCTGACTGCTTATCTAGTTTATAGGCAAACCGCCGATACAAGGAGCAGTATCAAAATCGTCATCTGTTCGGGGGGATTCCAAAATCTGACACCACTGCCATCTCTCTGAGAAAATGTCACAGCTGGGCATGTGAGTCACTGGTGGGGCTCTGTGTAACTGCTGACGACTGACTTCCTGACCTGCCAGAGGGGACATTTCATCCACTTTGCACTGACACCTACTTTGTCTCCTGCCCCGAACTTGGGCTAAAAGTAAGCTGTCATGTTACGGAAGGCAGCAGGGTCAGACCCTGACACGCTTTCTAATACATTCCAATTTTAAACAAAATCAAGGGACAATCTGAAACTCCCCCATGACAGTGAAATGGAGAATCAGAGAGTATGCATTTTATTACCTTCACAAGGAGCCAGGTTTGATGCCCCTTAGCTCCTCTGTCGCTAACCTAGAAACACTATTTACCCTCTGCTTCCAGAGAAATAACTAGTTAATAATTTTCTAAGAGACATTTGCAAAGCTGATGCACATAAATAAATTGAAAATGTTCTACCCAGACAATGAGCTTTACAACAGAACCCCACCAATGAGTTCACTGCTTTGTAAATCACATCCTCAGGGAAGAAGTGCAAGTCTTGTGGGACAGAAAGGCACCATTTGCCTACACAACTCCACTGTGGTGTGAAATATTCACAACATCACACTGAACATTTTCTAATTCAGGAAATACTTTAGAAAATTTAATGATAGCAACTGCAGAAAATCTCTTCAAATGAGATCTTTTGTAATTTTCTTTGATCATAGGTAAGACTGGTGTTTCTTGCTTGTGTGGGGGTTTGAAAGACTACAAACTTTCTCTGGGATTCAATACATGTACTTGAGTTCCTAAATTATAGCTGTGCCAAGTCTAGACTAGAAATGAGTCAAGGGTACTTAATTTCCATATTTGTGCTTTCAAAATAGCTCTAAATATAGCCCATAGTTTTTAATTTTTCTCAACCATATGGTTTTGAGCAGCTTACACGATAAATAAAAGATATAAAAATGAGAATGTTAAAGAGAAATAAAAGACTGGCTAAGAATAAAACTCACAGTCATGACCATTATTCTTAAAAATTCTTTTGTCCAGGTTATTCAACCGTAGACACTGGAGAAAATTTGGCTGGATTTTAAAAGTTGTGATGATCACACAGTAGAAATAATAATAATACTTTAGAAATAGAATCTACTGCACCATTCAAGTAGTTTTTATTGAACAGAGCTCAGTCATCGCACTTACAGCTTTATAATGCACAAAAAAGCGAAAATGTGATGGAGTAAGGAGTGCTGCGGTGACTTCAAACATTTTTTATTTTATTCATATGGGTATCCTGCTCCATTCTCAGTATCTAAATAACAGTAGCTCTAGAAGCATAGTCTTTGGACAAACAGCACCAGACACTTTTGAAAGTTAGTAGAAATGCAGGTAAAAGCTGGAGAATGAAGGCTGCTGGGGACGAAACTTTGAATGGATGCTAAGCTGAGGTGCCCAGAGCTCCCCTCAGAACTGAAAGACTCCTTTCCCTACCTGCTGGCTCATAGTCTTCAGCTGCCACCCTGATTCAGAACAGCAAAAGAGAACTCCTGGCCATACTGTCCCTGAGGCAGCTGCAACCACTCAGTGGCTGGCATCTCGTGTGTGAGTTATGGAAGCCTACTTCCCTTGTTCCAACTGGCATGGCTCTGAAGAGCTGCTCTAGCTCCCCGTGGGAATGGGAGGGTGGGCTAGCTGCTGAGCAATCCTTGTTTGGTGGTCCGCCTTCTCCTCCTGTCCTTTGCTGCTTCCTTTCCTTTCCTCCCCTCTCCTCACAGATATGTAGCCTGAGAACACTCTCCACTAAAACTTCTAGACCTTAACTGCTTTCTCAGAATCTGGATTTTGGCAAACCTAACCTGGTGAATTGGGAAGCTAAGTTTTTCTTTAAAAAAAAAATTCTTATGGAATGCATGTGGAGAGATATATGACTATTTGCACAGACCACGACCCCCAAAAGGAATGGACAGAGTTTCCACACTCAGCAATTGTGCCTAAAAGGTTACTGCTGTTCTGGTAGATCTTTAAGGAGATCTGTAGCTAACAGAGATTTGTATCACCAGTTAGAAGCAAGAATACAATAAAAGTGCGAAGTGCTGGGGATATAAAGGTTCGTACAACCCTGTACCAACTCAAGACAGGGTTCATCCAGGAACAGCTCCAAAAGAAGGTGACAGAAAGAAACCTGGCATCTCTATTGTATTTCTACAAGCCAGTCATCTAGGGGACAATACGATAAGTATACTGTGATTTGTCCTTACAGAGACACACCAGACACACATACCATAGTCTGTGCATTAATTAGCTTTCCCATTATTGGGAAAAAATACACAACACTCACAGCTTACATTAAGGAGGGGTTTAACATGGCTCACAGTTCAGAGGACTCAGCCCATGACTGAAAGGATCTAAGGCAGAAATGTCATGGTGGAAGGAAAAGGTGGAGAAAGCTGCTCACCTCATGGAGCAGAGAGAGGAGGGAGGAGTCAGGGAGGAAGACACACCCTCCAGGGGCACATCCCGAGTGATGTACCTCTCCCCACGGGCCCCATGTTCTCCTAATGGTGCGTTTAGCTATGAACTTCTCAATGAATCTATATACTGATGACTAGAGCAATTCCACGACCAGTCACTTTTTAAAAGCCCCTCCTCTGAATATATGAGGCTTGGGGAAGCATTCTAGATCTAAAGTATCTCTGAATAAATCCTTCAGACTGAATTTTCTATGAAGTCAAAGTCACCAATTTCATATTGGCTAAACCAACACATGAACAAGGCAAAAGATAAAAGGAAAAGAAATGTTTCTTTCCATGTTAAGGCTCAAGAGCTTAATTAATGTACAAACTATTCCACTATGAGATATATGGGTGAAAATATTTTAACAATGATTTGTATTGCAGGATTGTGTGCGTGGGTATACAATCAAACAAATTCATGGAATATTTTTAGGAAAAAAAGAAGCTCAATCTGATGTGGGAAGATTATTTTGCCCAGGTGTTGCTGTGTTACAAATTAGAGAGATTCATAGCAGTCAGTCTTCCACTAAAGAACATTTCCATCTTTGGCTTGTACTGTCAGGAAGTAGGCAAGTAAAATACTCTGCTAGTTTATTTTCATTTTAAACACTTTTATTTCCTATAATGCTTTAGGGAAAGGCTTAAGTTTATGATTTTGTGTTTTTTGTTTGTTTCTTTTTTATTCTTGTTTGTACGATATAGGTCAGATAAAATGAAGTACATGAAGCTCAGAAAATTTGAGATCAGAAAGTTTCTTCTAATGCCAAATACTATACTTTAACCTTACTTATAAGGTTAAAGGTAACCTGAAGTTCAAATTCTCGGGAAATACAGGAGTTAGTACTAGTTTTCTAGTAAATACACTGCATTTGGATATTTAAAAAAAACTCACTGTGTTTGCAAGAATTATGTTTTCTATACTATGCCTCTCTCCTCACTTGGACACTTTTGCTTAGATCTTTCATTCATGCTCAGTGATTTGAGCCTCAGAACATATTATTTTTAAATCAGAACTCTTTCATATTTCCACAAATTTATGGATATCTCATTAATAAATTAATACATGTATCCATCTATGACTACTGTGGGCCAGTAGAAGTGACTATGAAGTGAGCTCTGCCATTTAATACACTTAGGTACAGTCAAGAAGACAGGTAAAAAGTTAACTGCAGTCACAACCTGACCAGGACTACATCATACTACATGTCTTTTCCTATCATGGGAAGTGGAAATCATCTAGCAGGGGTAGATCTCAAAATATAGCAATCATCCATCAACAGAATTTGCCTAATTGAACTGATTTTTTTTTTGAGACAGGGTATCAGGTATTTGTAGTTCAGGCTGTCCCTGAGCTCACTATGTAGCCCAGGCAAACCTTGAACTCAGCAATCCTCCTGCCTCTGCCTCCCAAGTGCTGGGATTACAGGCATGAGCCAGATGATCCAGTTGACAATCGAGATTAACTATGCACCCACAAATCAGATGTGCCTGGCACTGTAGTGTGTGGTACTGATTGCTGGTGGGCATAAGTCACCATGCCCGGTATTGCTGTAGGTAGCTACCATTACTGGGATTGAACCAGGGACCTTGTGCTTGGTAGGCAGGCACTGGAACCACTGAGCTAAATCTCTGGCCTGAATTGATTTTTCTAACAGCATAAAACCTTTAAGGAACAATGCAGTTTATCACTGCTTTCATTTATTGTTGCTGGACAGACCGATTTTAAGAGAAATGGAATGACTTTCCAAACTGATACACAAGTAAGTGCCAGAGGTGAGATTTTAGCTCAAGTCTTGTGTCCTAGAAAAAGTTTTACTAACTCAGAAGACAGATATCAGTGTCCTCTCTTTTCTGATATGCTCATCATAATGAAAGACACAAAGCTGCAATGAAGGTTGTGCCACTGAATCCTGGCCTTCATTTTCGAGCACAGATTTGTCTTTTTGTCACTTTGACATAAGTAGGGTAGTGGAAACATACCAAACCTACACATACAGACAGTGACAAAGATATTGCATTACCCCAACTGAAGCAGAAAAGATCTAGTTGGTCTGTGCTTCAAAACAAACAAACAAAAAATCCACTTTCACGCAAATTTGCTGATTTGCTCTTCACCGACATGTGAATTAACAAGGTTTTCATCCCTTCTCTCCTGAGGTCTAGTATGAAATTACTCAAACTCTCCAGAGTTAATTAGAAAGCATGACCTAAATGTTCCCAAAGTATTGCTGATTAGTTCTCAAAAAACTCATTCCCATTTTTTGTCACCCCAAATACAGGATGATTTTTTTTAACAAGTGTAGTGGCAACACACTTGTACAGAATATAAATTAGTCCTCCAATGGTACCCCACAGATTTGAAGCCACCTGTGTCAACTTCTTCAATGACAGAGACATTTTGGTAAAAACAAACAAACAAATCTAGACTTTACAGAGTAAGAGTGTAGACATCACTAGTCATATAAAGGAGGCAAATATATATATATATGAAAATATTACATATATTTTCATATTTACATATATAAAGAAAATATTACAACATAAAAATGTGCTTTCCCCTATTCTTTATATTATTCATTTATCTTTGTTTCATAAATCACTGAGAAAAAGTGGTTGATGAAAGAAATGTACACAGTATTATGAACAGATAAAATATAAACATTTTTTCTCTTGTACTGTTAGAGAGATTAATAGTCTTTAAACTCTGGTCTATAATTTTATGTCTTTAAACTGCTACAGTACCAAAACATATTATTTGAGGGAGGAGTAATATAATGTTGTAAGTAATTGGTTATATTTAGTTTGAGTCATATACAGAGATTCAAAATATTACCTCAGTCTGCAAATGCTCTTTAGAAAAACACAGTTAACACTATCTTCTAGGTCTATACAAACTGACATTAGGATTGGGTTTATAGTTTGATAAACTTTCTGTTCAAAATAAATTCTCAATGATCTGAATAACATGAATCTTTAAGTTGGCTTTGGTCACTTGTACAGCGGATCACCTTTGATTTAAAGTGTACACTCTCATGTTGATAGAATTGTTTACATAAATGCTCTTCTCTAAAAGGATCTATGAAAAACAGTGCAGAAACCAATTAAAAAGCCACACCCAGGATCATCTCTTGAAAAATCCTCTAAGATGTTGCAGTCAGGCAAATATATGTCCTCATGCACAGCCACTTACAGAAAAACACAACTATGAATTGTTAGATGCTGAAACACAATAATCAGAAGACAACAAGACAGGCAGATTCAGCTTTCCAAGATCAAAAGGCAAACACATCACAGATTCACTTTAAAGGAAAGAAGTGGCTAAAAATATATCATGAATAGATGAAATGAATTTATAGTAGAGTTCAAACAGGGAAATCTGGAAGTAGAAGTGATTTGATAACTTCTGACATGAGCTTCCAATTATGGTGTCTAAATATTTGCAACTTTTATTACCCACTCTGTAACTGAGCACTCCTTTTGTTAACAATATTCATTTTTAACTGAATTCTTTATTTTATACATTTTATATATAGCTCATAATCACACTGAACATTGGGAAATTTGTAACAGTATATGACACAAGTTAATTCTCATTTTTACCCATATCCCTACCCACCCCACAACACCCCACCCCTTATATGCATATGCTTTTTCTTTTCTAAAATCATATTTATTCTTTCTTCTCATTACTTTTCCCAATCCCTTTCCCTTTGAATATTTCCTATTTCACAAAATCTATCATACATTCTAGAACTCATTTACATCTACAGGTTCTCATACCCGAGAAAAGATACAGTATTTACACATCTGTGATCTATTTATTTCACTTATTAGTGTGTCCTCAAGGTGTGTCCATTTGAGTATAAAAGACTCACACTTATCATTCTTTATGGCAGAGTGATACCCCATTTTATTAAAAAAAAACCCCTCACATCTTCTTTTTTTTTATTTTTTTTAAATTGAATTCTTTATTGGTACAATTTATATACATCTCAAAATCACATATAACATTGGGAAATTTGTACCAGTATATGCCACAAGTTAATTCTCATTTTTACCCATATCCCTACCCACTCCCCCCTCCTCCCCCCTTATACATGCTCTTTTATTTTCTTTCTGTATCATATTTATTCCTTCCCCTC
>PVIC010018993.1:0-31153 GCA_004025085.1 Thryonomys swinderianus
AGCCCCAAAATATTCGTATATATATTTTTATCCAAAATGCATTTAGTCCATCGGTAAAAGTCACCAATGTTTTAATAATTCTAGCATCGCTGCAAAGTCCAAGCCCAATGTCTCCTTTGAAAGCAAATTAAACTCTTAGCTATTGAAAGCAAAAACACAGTTAAACACTTCTAACATACAATAACTCAGGGTAATCTTTCCCATTCCAAAAGGAAAAAATAGGGAAGAAGAAAGAAGTTGTACCAAAGCAAGACTGAAACCCAGAGAGGCAAACATTAAAATCCACAGCCCCTTGTCCAGAATGCAGGACAGTGTGAACTTGCTTGTGGGAGGGGCTCTATGCCCTGCTTGTAGCTTTCCTTAGCAGATACTCCACATTTCTACCATCCTCAGGTCCCTGCTATCTGCATTATGCTTCTGATTCACTCTCACAGTTTCATATGCAACCCTCTAAGAGGCACACATTCTAGCCTTGTAGGCCTCTGAATTTAAGTGGAAGCTTTCCTGACCCAACAGTTCTTGCAATCTGTATGCCCCCATGTGGATGAGGTCAAAGTCTGCCCCTAGACTGAGCAACAGCTGGATGCCCTTGGGCTATCACTGAAGAGGCTTCTGACTGTCTGGATGTCTGAACACTGTTAAATAAATCACAAAATAAAATCAATGCCCTAGTCATCCATTCTCAAGCAGGGAGCCCAAGAACTCTGTTCTCAAGTGAAAGCTCTACAGTTTTATATTTTTGGGCCTTGCTGATTACTGACATGTCTTCAAACCAACTTTTCTCTTCTTTTCTACTGTTATCCTTTCCTATTGTATTGATGGATTTTTAATACTAATCTTTTTAGCACTCAAGCTTCCCCCTGACCCTAACTTTACAGGTGCTTCCTTTCTGGCCACCAGCAACACTTTTCCAGTTAGTTAGCTCTGCTTTTTGCTCCTGATTCTTATGGTGGATATGGCTCAAAGCAGCCAGCAGTACCTATGCCACAGCCTGAAGATTAAACTACCTTGAAATTTCTTCTGCAAGATTAGTCTGCTGCTTTTAATGTCAGTCTTCTGCAAGGTCTTTGGATATGGGAAAAATGAAGACAAAATTTCTGCCAGAGTTTAACATATAGACTTCCTGCCAAAGGAGTCCTTTTTCCAAATTGAAACCTCCTGAACCTGAATTTTCATTATTGTTCTGGTTTTCTGAGCTCTGGTGGAATCTATCAAGTCAGCTTACAGCATTTTTCAACTTCTCCAGCCAGAAGTTCTAGGTTTTCTAAACTCCACCAACAAATCAGTTCCAAAGCCTTCTAAATCCCATAGTCAGAAATAGTAAAGGCAACAACCCCACTCCTGCTTCTAATTTATATTTTTTCCTCTTTTTCTAACTGGAACAAAACTTACCCACAACTTAAAGGAAGAGAAGTGTATTGGATCATGGTTTTTAGATTCACTTCATAGTAAGGAACAGCATAATAGAAGGGTATCATACAGGAAAGCTGTTCACATTGTGCCAGCCAGGAAGCAGAGAGTAAATTGAGTAGCCAAAGAGGAAGATAGCCCCTTCCAGTTGACCCATCTGCAAGCAGGCCCCGGCTCCTAACAGGAACTCAACCTCAGCACCCCTATAATCCAACCATATTTCAAAAGCAACACTTGTAAATGCATAAGGCTTTTGGGAAATGTTCCAAAGATAAGCTCTTAACAAGAACGGTAAAGAAAATGTAGATTAAAAGTAGTAAGAAAACAATTTCATCTCTACAAGCATAGGAAAAACTAAAATGAGCATAAACTCTGGAAAAAAGTGGAACAAATGATGTACATGAATTGTCAATGGGAATGTAAAATAATATAACTATCCCGGAAAATTTCTGGTAACATTTTTCAAAATTAAGCTTGTGCCAGGCCGGAGGGTTAGCTCAGTGGTTCCAGTGCCTGCCTCGCAAGCGCAAGGTCCTGAGTTTGATCCCCCCAGTAACCACATACAATGCTGGGCGTGGAGACTCATGCCCACCAGCAATCAATACCGCATACCACAGTGCCGGGCGTGGTGGCTCACACCTGTAATCCCAGCACTCGGGAGGCAGAGGCAGGAGGATTGCTGAGTTCGAGGCTTGCCTGAACTACATAGTGAGCTCAGAGCCGGCCTGAACTACAAAGCGAGACCCTGTCTCAAAAAGGAAAAAAAAAAAAAATTAAGCTTGTGCCTACCATGTAACCTGGCTATTCCAGTAGTAAGAGTATAAAATAAATTAAAATGGCTTTCCATGTATGACATGTTCATGGATGTTCACAGTGGCCTTACTTACAAATATTTATTCTCAATAACCAAAAACTGGAAACAACTAATGGATAAATAGATAAGTTATCCACACAATGGAATACTATTCAACCACAAAAACAAAAACACAATAGCACTGATGAATCTCAAAATTCTCCAGAGTGAAACAAGACAGTGGAAAAGAAAACATACCACTACAAAAAAATCCTAAACTAATAAAAAAATAAACATACTATTATAACAAAAAGCACTAGTAATTGCCTGCTCAGGGAGGCAAAGACAGGGATGTGCTACAGAAGTGCATGAAGAATATTTTGCAATTGAGGAAAAGGTTTTGTATCTTGTTTGTTGTGAGGATTCACAGGTATTAACTGTCAGAGCTCATCAAATTGTACACTTATGTTACATGGACTTTTTATAAATTATTCCTCAACTATTTTGAAAGCTAATAATTAGGAGCGGTATTAAAACATCACTGTAACATATTAGAACATATATACGTACAAATAAACACAAAACAAAAACCCTGGAACTGCCAGGCTTTGCAGTGCTTACCTGTAACCTCTACTATTTAGGAGGCTGAGACAAGAGGTAGGAAACTATAAATCAACCTAAGCAACTTATGGTATTGTGAAATAGAAAAATATTCAAAGGGAAATGGGGTGTAGGGGTAAGTAACAAGGAGAAGAAAACATATGATGGTAATAAAAAAAAAAAAGGAAAACAAAGCTTATGTATATAAGGGGTGGGGTGTAGAGTGGGTAGGGGGAATGGGGAAAAATGATATTTAAATTGTGTCATATACTGGTACAAATTCTCAATAATGTGTGAAATCATGACGTGTATATATAATGTACCAATAAAGATTCAAATAGAAAAATGAAGATCTGGAATTGTAGCTCAGTGCTTCCTGGGCTTAAACCCCAATACCTTTCTCACTATAGATAAAAGGAGAGGAAGAGGAGGAAGAGAGGATAGAGGAGGAAGACAAAGAGAGAAGGGGGAAAGGAGGGAGGGAGGGAGGGAAGAAGGGAGAAAGGAAAAGAGGAAGTGTCAAAACAAAAAAAAAACCTTCGACGCTGTAAAACCCTTTTTTAAGTTAAAATTGTCATCAGAAATAAAAATGTTTGTGATTTTACTACTAGTGAAACCTCTTAGTAACTTAGAAGTTTCCTTTCCCAGATCGTCATTGTCATACGCCTGAGTTGGCAGTACACCCATGCAATGATAGGCTTTGTATAATCATGACTCTGCAAACCGTGAGTCCATGGAGTGCTTCCTCCATTGAGAGAAACAGCACATGACTTTCTTGCAGTGTTAGTTTTAGCATCTATAAAATGCTGAACACTTCAATACGATATGAGAAATAAAACTGTAAGCCAAGCTCACTCTCTCAAAAGTTACAGGTTTCCTGGACTTTCTGGAGCACTGTCATGGACTTCAGTTGTACTGATCTGATGCTTATGAAAGCCATGGCACTAAACGCAGAAATAGAATTAACTCATTTAGATGACAAAATCTCACTTTCTTACTCTCTACTCTGTAAGAAAGAAAAATCTAAAATGTGTATTTCTAAAGTTTCATCATTGCCAACAACCTCTGATTCGGCAACTATTAGCCAAAATCAATCATGGATTATACCTTACATAAAAAATTAATGTTCTTGTTATTATTCAATTATTTCTAATGTACAGGTGCTGTGCCCAGACCGTGCTACCCTTCCAGAAGACCTCCAGCAACACACATGTAATAAACAAGGCACTTTATTAGCACAGCATTCAGTGGGTCTACCAATACCAGATTGGAGATCCTGAAAAATGGTTACCAGCCCCTTTTAAGGGCAACTTTAGGTCACACAGAGGAAGGGGTAGGGTCATTTATAGAAAACGGTAGGGTACTTACTAGGGATTGGCTAACTATTGGATCTATCATACTCATCGGGTGGTCATTGGTAGAGGAGGAATAGGAAATACAGAGTTATCGTGTAGGAGGGCTAACTAAGCTGAAAAAGGAGTCTTGTTTTTGGCCAGAGCAATTTTAGGTATTAGCTCATCCTAAGATTTTTTTATTAACCCAGCCAGCAAGGTCGCTGTTATTTAACGAGCTTGTTAATTTGCTACACTTGCAACTATTCCGAGAATTTTGCACAATGCACCAGCTGTTTTCACAGATTACATATTACAATGTTACCAGATTTTTTTTCTTGTTTTACAAAATGCAGAGTTTGTCCACAGCTTTTGACATAAGATGGGGGTGACTCACAGAATGAAGATTTTTTGGTCCCAACACAGGGATGGATAATTTTTTTTTTTTTTTTTGAGACAAGGTCTCACTTTGTAGTTCAGGCTGGCTCTGAGCTCACTATGTAGCCCAGGCAAACCTTGAACTCAGCAATCCTCTTGTCTCTGCCTCCCAGGTGCTGGGATTACAGGCGTGAGCCACCACGCCCGGTACTGTGGTATGTGGTATTGATTGCTGGTGGGCCTGAGTCTCCACACCCAGAATTGTATGTGGTTACCGGGATCGAACTCAGGACCTTGCGCTTGTGAGGCAGGCGCCAGAACCACTGAGCTAACCCTCCGGCCCAGGGATGGATAATTTTTTAAAGTCAAATGCCTTTTAATCCTTCTGGAGGAACATAAACATTGCAGTTAGGGTTCTTATAAGTGAATTTCAAATAAAAACCCTCAGATTGGGGCAAAAGTTAGGACTTAGGCTATGATTTCATAAGATAGCTAGAAAATAGAATCATATAAAATAATTTTAATTTTATAGCTCTTTTCACATTTCTTTACAGTACTGAAGACCTTCGCTGAGCTAAGTAGAATTTGCTCTTATTGGTTATTATCTCTACCATTTATTATTTAACATTTAATAAATTTACTACTACTAAAAAGCAGAACACAGAATAAATCTGTAAAAGTGCCCTAAGATTTTTCATAGGAATCAAAATTATGTTCCTCTTCTTTTAGTCATTCAACCTTCAAAAGTATTTACTTTCAAACTTCAACAATTCTTCAAAGCTTTCTAAAAAACAAATAGAGTGCTGAGCAATTGTGAATTACTCTTGAATTAAGCATCAGTCCATCCATATGACCAGAAAATGTGAAGGATAAATTTCACTTCTTTCTTGGTATCTTCTTTATTGAATATTTGCAAGTAACTAAATTAACTCATGCGTCCCCACTTTCCCCTCTACAAAACATAAACTATTATTTTTCTTTATAAGTAAGGGATAAGGAGAATATTAAGGCACATTGCAAATTAAGCTGTTAAGTCTACTGAAATCAAGAATACATTTTTCTTAGGCTGAAGCTTTCCTTTAAAATGAATACAAATTTGTAACTGAGATCTTAATCACACAAGGACTTAGAAATTCAAATATCATCAAAACAACCTTTGTTTAGCTACACATTTTATAACCCCCAGTATGGTACTATCAATCAGTAAAGTACAGAAACATTTTATTATGAATTGCCTAGCTCAGAAAAGCTTAAATTTCAATCTAACATTTTAGTTAGGGCGTGTCTTTACCATACCTTAAACTATATATTATAACTGTAGTTAGAAGAGTATATTCACAAGGGATTTGGAAGTTATAAATGAGCCATAGAAGTTGTGGGCTTGTCTTATTTTTAAAAATCCTGAAAATAAGATTATTGTTATCCAAATGAGTTAATAACAGTTCTTTCCTTAATGCAATGGTTTTCAGTTTCATTGCAGATTAGTGAAAATCCATTTCAACATGCCAAAAAGGAAATGTGTAATTTTGGGGACAAGGGGCTGATACAAAATTGTACTTCTGTGGTAGAACAGAAAAGCAGTATCACCCTGCAAATATAATTAGAGGTAAGACCAACTTTTCCCCAAATGCTGTTATTTCTAACTAGCAAACAGCAATAGTTAAAATAAGAGATTTATGTGATCCTCTTTTATCAGAGCTAGCTGAAGATTGATGTATTAATTTATGATAGATTTTAGATATAAAAGATTGTTAAGATATCATTCTTGGGCCAGAGATTTAGCTCAGTGGTTCCGGCACCTGCCTCACAAAGGCAAGGTCCTGAGTTCGATCCCCGGTAACCACATACAATGCTGGGCGTGGAGACTCCCGCCCACCAGCAATCAATACCACATACCACAGTGCCAGGCGTGGTGGTGCACGCCTGTAATCCCAGCACTCGGGAGGCAGAGACAGGAGGATTGCTGAGTTCGAAGCTTGCCTGGGTTACATAGTGAGCTCAGGGCCAGCCCGAACTACAAAGCGAGACCCTGTCTCAAAAAAAAAAAAAAAAGATATCATTGTTTGATCAGTTTCTATTGAGATGGAACCTGAGTGGCCACCTGTCAGACAGAGTGAAGTTTGGGGCCTAATGGAGAAAGACTGGAAACTTTATAAATGTTTGTTCAATAATTATGTAGCAAAACACATCATTCACTAAGGAATTTTTTAGCCTAATGGGCATAACAAATATTAACTAATCGAACAGTTATACAATTATGTGACCCTGAAATAACAAGAAAGAGTGGAAAATGTCTTAATCTACTGATCCCAGTACTGGGATCTGGACTAGGCAGCCTGTCCAAAGGCCCTGTGTTCCACCTGATATTCGTGTCTTTGTATAGTCCTATTTCAAGTATGAGCTGGACCTACTAACTCATTTCTAGCAAACACAATACAGCAGAGGGGATGAGATGTCACTGCTGAGGTGAATTATGAAGTAGCTGGGCTCCTATACACACATATTCTCTCTGTCATTTGTTTTGGAACACTATAAAATAATAAATATTTGTTTTGAGGTAAACTTGTATGTAGTATTAGGTAACTAACACAATACCCAATGAATGAAAAGCAAAACTGGAGAAATGAGTGCTTCAAATAAAAATAATATTATGAACAAATGACTATAGAAAATACTGGTATCTAAAAAAATAAAGGAAAGGAAAGGAAATACTAGTACCTGAAGAAAGAATGGGGTAATTATTTTTCAGCTTTTCCCTTATGCTAGTCTCAGATTTCAGAGTTTGTTTTTCCAGAGACAAATGTATTTTCTTATTGAAAAATAACAGAAAAGTAAATATTTTCCATTTTAACAAAATAAAATGCAATGTTTTTAAATTAAAACTTTCTCCTTCCTATGTCTCACAGTTTAGTATTTCCTTTGTCATGAATCCCACTTCAGAAAAAGGAGGGGCTAGGGATATAGCACTATTTCAGTAATGCCACCACTTGGCTAGAAACTTCAAGGTCCTGAGTTCAATACTTGTTTCCACAAAAACAACAATACTACTACTAATAATAATAATTGGGCTGGGGATTTAGTTCAGTGTCATCACACCAGCCCAGCAAGTACAAGATCGTGAGCTTGCTCCTTAATACCACCAAAAGGTAAAAAATTAAATAAGAGATAAATTGAAGTAATAAATATGAAATTTCTGATCTTAAATTGTGTTAGTTATGTCTGCACCAGAACTGTTTTGTAAATGTTTAACATCTTAATATAAAAATATTTATATTAATGAACTACAGTTGCATATATAAACATGAGTCAAGTATAATCATGAGTAAATGAAAAAAGTTGCAAAAGAATATACATAATATGAGTTTTTAATATAAAATATAAAATATCCCCCAATAAAGAATGTTCAGGATGCATATGTACACTTTATATATATATATATAAATATAAAACTATCCCCTCAAAGGAAATGATTACACCAAAAGATAATAGCTACCTTTACAATGGCTACCTTTAGAGCACAGTTTGGGAAATATAAATGTGAATTAGGCAATAGTATGTGGTTATTTAGTGTATAATTATTTAAATTTTGTTTATATTTCATGTTCTATAATATACATTATAAGCACTAATAAAACATTTAAATAAGTTCAAAGAAGTGCAAATTAGAATTTTAATTTTCAACATCATTTGAATGATTTATGGAACATTTCATGTTTCTTATGCTTTATTAAACTGATTCATTTTGAATTATATCAATTTATTTTTTATTAGTATGTATTTCAGTACATAATTATTATATTCACTGTAGGGAGTCCATCTTTATACATAATACATCTCAATTAGTTTTTTTTTGTTTTGTTTTGTTTTTTTTTGCTTTTTGGAGACAGGGTCTCGCTCTGTAGTTCAGGCTGGCCCTGAGCTCACTATGGTGCCCAGGCAAGCCGCCGTGAACTCAGCAATCCTCCTGTCTCTGCCTCCCAAGTGCTGGGATTACAGGCGTGAGCCACCACGCCCAGCATTATATGTGGTAACCGGGGATCGAACTCAGGTCCTTGCGCTTGCGAGGCAGGCGCCGGAACCACTGAGCTAACCCTCCGGCCCCTCAATTAGTTTTTTGTTCCCTTCCCTTTCCATCCTCCCGCTCCTACCAGCTCTTCTCCCTAGT
The DNA here is from genome assembly GCA_004025085.1 of Thryonomys swinderianus. Taxonomy (NCBI): domain Eukaryota; kingdom Metazoa; phylum Chordata; class Mammalia; order Rodentia; family Thryonomyidae; genus Thryonomys; species Thryonomys swinderianus. Next base: position 8,678 of record PVIC010018993.1, read on the forward strand.
TGCAAAAGCTCTATTCCCATTTTTTCATCTCTTTCATTAAATCCCTTTCCCCTTCTTGCCCTCCCCTTTCTCTCCATCTTTCATTCCTCTTCCTATTAGAGAAAAATCTTCTTACTTCTTAATATCTATATTTTTGCTCCTTATTTATACTTTGGATTAGTTGTATAAGAGAAACATTATGATATATAAACATATATATCTAATTTATTTCACTAAGATTGTGGTTTTGAGGTACATTCCTTTATCTAAAAGTGCCTCAAGTTTATCCTTTCTTACAATACTAAATTTTCTTCATCCATTTATCTCTTCGTGGATATAGTAACTGTTTCCAAGATTTAGATATTATAAATTGTGTGCACATAAACATGCATGAGCAAGCTAAGAGTGTCAATAAGCCAAAACTAGTCTGTGGACTACCAAATTGCTTTCTCTGATGTAGAAATCAGAGAAAAGGTTAAACCTAAAGTCTTGAAAATATTTATAACTAAGAATTTTCTCTAGGCAATACAGTTACTGAAAACCATGAAGAAAAGTAGAAAGTAAATGCAAGGTCACGAAGCCAAAAGATTGTCCACTAAAGGACAATCAAGATCAAATTATGTGAAAAGAAGTCTCAAAGTAAGAACTAAGATGAACAAAAAAGGCAAACAATTATAGACACAAGCCATTTGGAAGATGTTCAGGTTAGTAAACCCTATTTGAGTGGCTGCTTAGTGGCCAGTAACTTGGCCTAACTCTGGATATGGCAAGATACATTACAAAGGCCTGGCACTCAAAGCCCTGCCACAGAGTGTGTTAGATGGGTAAATCAGGAGAAAGGGGGAGGGGTGATACATAAACCAAAAAAGACCTAAGACAGTGCCCTTAACCCCTTTCCCTGATTCCCATCAGAATCATCTACGGTGATTCATGAAAGTTCAGATGACTGGAAAAACTTGATTAAGTAGGCTTGAGATAGCACCCAAATGTCTTTAATATTTGAGAGTCTATGGGAAATTCTTCCTGACAGAACATTACTAATTTAGAACAAGTCCTAGGGAACTTCTAGGAGGGAGACAATTAAGGACAAATAGAATGATTTTTTAAAATAAAATATTTACTTCTTATTATTATTTGGCATCTACTAAGATTTACCATGTGAAACATTCATTTCAAAAAAGTTGTTAATACCACAAAATGGATCACATAACCAGCAATTTTCATAGTACGTAATGGATAAACTTTCAGAAGGAAATAGCATTTCATGATAAAGTAAGAAAATTTTCAGAAAAAAATTAAAGAAATTATGAAATACTTTAGAACTACAGAAACACACAGAGTGGAAAAAGATTTTTTACTGTGTCATTGAATTTTCTCAAATAATACCCTTGAAACACACCCAGGTTTGCCCAAAGTTGACAGAGAAACATAAAATGCTGCTTTCCCCTTCTAGCTACGATCTTTTCCCCTTTCTTTGCTACCTAACTTTTAGAATGAGTGGTCTGTGCTGGCAACCTCAACTTCCTTCCCACACACGGCCCCAGCAGTACCAGCCATCTGCCCGTTCCCACACCTTCTACTTACACTGCAGTTTCGAAGGTCATCAGGCAAACTTTTGGCCTCTCTACAGTCCTTGTGCTCTTAGGCTGCTTGCCAGATTTTGATACTGTAAAAGCTGCTGGAGTCAAAATAGAATCGCTCACATTAAAGACCTAGTTTTATAAACTAGAATGGGGGCTTTGAATGTAGCTTGGTGGTAAGAGCACTTGCCTAGCATTGCAAAGCCCAGGGTTCTATTCCCAGCACTACAAAAAAAATAAAAAATAGAAAAATAGAACAAACAAAATAAAGCCAGGAAATTGTGAAGGAGAGAACTCTCATGCTTATGTTTAATAATAAAAACTATCCTAAATGACTGTCAGAACCATAACCCTCCGAGATCAGAAGGGATCGGGTACATTCAGGGTGATATGCCACAGGCAGACCATATGAAGACCACCGTAATTTTACACAGAAATTACTTCTATAAAGATATTTGCTCAGCAGCTGTCTGTTTAATGCTGGACAGACCTTACCCTTGTTACTGATCTTTGTAGCCAAGGATTATATTATCTGAGGTAATTATCATCATTTTTGTCTTGAAAAAGTCCCCCTCACGTCAAAGTCTTTGAATACACACTGAGTTCCTATGATATGTGTGTTCCCACTGCAATGCAGCTTCAGAATACACTTACTAACTCTTTGGAGTATCTGTTATCTAAGTTAGCAACATACTTATCACTCCTTAGAAAGGCCTTTTATTAGCCTTTGCTGTGACACCAATGTGTCTCCCTTGTCAAGAACTGTGGCATCAACTTCTGGGATTATTGTGGACATCTGCCCTGCCCTATGGGATCTTCAACTACAAGGATTATTACAGACATCTGCCCTACCTTATGCATGCTGGGATTTTGGGTGTGAAGGCTTGGTACCAATAAAGGTGCAGCGAGTTGGGTATTTTGCCTTCTGCTGCTACCTGCAGAAGGATGGAGCCCAGGTTCAGCCTTTTTCTCAAGGTTCCAATGTTGCTGTTCATCAGTTGCTAATCCTTTTATTGTAAGACTTACGGGGGGCTGAAACTTGCCATGAGGGTTCTCGCTGCATCCTCTTCCCCTGTTTCCCACATTCCCTCTCCCCTTCGCTCCCTGCTTGGCCCATCCCTATATCATCTCTCCAAGTTATCTTCTTCCTGAGGCACCTTGGCATGGATATCTCCCCAAAGTCACATTTGATCTTTCCTTTTGTATGTTCCCTGCTCATTCTCTCCATGCTCCAGAACTTCAACTAGACCTGGGCACAATTGACTTCATTTTCACACTCCAGTCTTAGCTTCTTACAGGTTGTTCATACCCTGGAATGCTCCTCTCACAACTGTTCGTCTTCATCTTAAATACTAAGACAGGCCTTCCCTACTCCTCAGACCAGGTCAGACTCACCAATGAAACATTTCAATTTTTCCTTATGAACTTTACACAATTAAATTATTTAATACCTATCTTCCCTATCTGAGGCTAAACTCCATGACACAGGACCTGTGTCTGTCCTGACCCAGTAACCCTGACATACAGCGCAGTCACTGACACTCCCTTAGGTATAGTTGGACAGAATAATCAATTCACACTGCAGCTGTGACTTACTTCTTCTAAACAAGAATTTCAAGCCTTTAGCTACTCTTTTTTCCTTCTTAAATGCTTTTGGTCATTTCATATGCATCTGATCTTAAAATCATAGATTCCCCACACACACCTGCCATATTTTTGCTTCGATTGTTGGTGCTATGAGGGGTTTCAAACTCAGCTTGTCCACTACAAAGTGGAGTGATACCCTTTGTACTTCCTTGGACATCCTTGGGCTTTATTTGCCCACAAATAAAGTAAAAGAATTTAATTTAAAAGTTTCTAAACTCCTTCTTGTCTGAAAATTTTATGCCTTTAATAGTATCATACATCATCATTATATAGAAAATATATATTATATGTATGGAAAAATATGCTTCAATAATTAAAGCTAAATATTTTTTCATATAAAAGAAAACTAAGAGAAATCCACACCAGCAAACTTACACTACCAGAAATGATTCAAACAAAAAGGGAATGACACCAGACAGAAACTTATAAATTTAAGAAATGAAGAATATTGAAATGTCATTAATAGTAGTTACAGCATGTGCCACACAGGATCTCCATCAAGGAATGGCTCTTTGTGTCTATTACTAGGACCACTGTCTGAAAACAGGCTTAGTTTTCAGGGTCTTCAGTTACTTTAGTTACTTTGCTTTGGTTACTTTGCTCAAGGTCAGACCCGTCTGGGACAGCCCACCTCTGGGCGACTGAGCAAGATGGAGCTTGAAGAAAGATGAAGCACGCTGATTCGTGCAAAGGCTCTCGGCACTGTTCTAGCTCCAGTCCTCACCGCGGGATCAGATGAGTCTGACAATTACTGAGACTGCAGGTGGACATCCCCTTCTGTCATGCTTCGTACACAAACTGTATCTCAGAGTGTGAGTCTAAGAAAACCAGAATAGCAACAGTAACTCAGGTCCCACAGATTTTTTAAAAAAATTATTTCTGTAGAAATAGAAAAACTTCACACTTCAATACTAAATTTTTCTAGTGTCTTTTTCTTAAACACAAATGATGTTTTGCTCTTTGGATGGAGTTGAGGTTTTCAGGCAATCAAGACATAAATTATAGCTGGGAAAACTTTGAAACTTGCTCATTTTAAAGCCTGAACAATGTCATTTTTTTCTGGGGAAAAAGAAAGATGGGCTGATTGCAGCTGTGAATGCATATGAATTTGTAATATTTATTATTATCATTACTTCAAAAGTAATGTTTTTTTCTTAGAAGTTAGTATCATATGGTCCTAAACCATTTTATAATCACAGATCTGCTCTGTAGATCTATAGTTAGTAATTGTCAAATGTGTGTCAGTAGTATCAAGAAGAAACAAAACTATAATGTTGTTTACAATATATTAGTCATTCTATAGGTTAAGTTTTCCAATACAACATAAAAGCAAGAGAACCCTAGGTTAAATTATTAGCTACTGAAATTCCCATAACCCTAATAAGAAAGCAGTTCATCTACAGTGAACATTTTCATTTCTTCCCATCTCCCTATTATCATCTTTGACCTGCTAGCCTTCTTGTAGCTAATCTCAACTCATTGTTCAATTTCACAAGTTTCTGTCCTCCTCTTTGTAACTATATGTTCTGTTACAGAAAAATTATGGCTTCTAGGATCAAATTCAAAAATTTCTAGTACCTATTATATCACTTTTAGCTCTGTGCCCTCCTCTGTTGGATCATCCACTACAAATAGCACAAAAAGCCTAGATTCTGCAGTACTTACAAGTACCTATAGCAGTTCCCCTCCATAAACTGAATTCAGCATCACTCAATAAAATCCCTTCTCAGCCATGTGGCATCATGGACCTTTCTAAAATAGAAATCCTGGGGTAGAAATTCTTTATTACTGCTTAAACATGAATATTTTACTAAGTCCCATTATCACTCAAAGGGATACTGCTGCCACATTATTCTCTGAAAATATTGCCTCATTATTTTCTCATTCAAAAAACAAAAAAATGGCTCTTCACTATCTACTGTACAATAACCAACTTCCTCTGTTCAGTGATCAAGGACCCTTGAAATCCAGCCTTATTTCCCACTATCATATAAGACAATCTGTTCCACCAAGCTTCACACTTTTTCTTTTCTTAACTACCTTCCCTTTGCTCATGCCACACATCTCCTCCTTTCAATACATTTCTCTGCTTTCCACATCTCTCCAAGTCTGTCAACCAAGGCCCAGTTTAAGACCTTTCTCCTCCATGAAAACTTCGAGTCCAACCCACTGTAATTTCACCTTTTTTTCAGACCTATTACTAAGTTGTTATCAATTGCATGATATTGATTTTTTCACACTCCCAATGGCTTCATCTAAGCTTTGTCTTCCTAAGGTAGATTGCTAATAATCGTGGGCACTATTTTCCACACATGTACCCTCTGTACACATTCAGTGTTCTTTAAAGGGACTTGTGGTAAATTACTTCAGCACAGATGTTTAGTGGAAAACAAGGTCCCAATTATTATGATATATGAATTTACACTACCACAAACTAGGTTAGAAAGATGGGACTGACATCAGGGAAAACAAATCCCTTCTTTTCCATATTTGGTTTTAATCTCTTTCACTATCTTTCGAAAATCTGCTGAAATTACTAACCTTGTCCTGATGTTTATCTCTTCAATGTTCCTTCCTGCCTTCTAGTGCAAAGTAACGACAAATAAGTAAAACTTAAACCAAAGGAGAAAAATGTAGAGCTCCTTTACACTGACTCATAGTGGAAAAATCAGTAACTTTAAGAAAAGGTAAAACCATTAGAATCAGAATGGGAAACAATATGAACACGAGGAAAAAACTCTCAAAGACTACAGGGAGAAAAAAAGGAGGAAGTAGCACACAGTGTGCATTTTGGGGGGAAAAGGAAGCAGACAAGGTCAGGAATTGGCTCTAGAGGAGATGAATTAATTTATTTTTCATTTCCCCCTGTAATATTTTCTAATTAATTATGATCTTCTAAGTGCTGTATGGCTTGAAGGTATAAGCAAATAAGTTTAAAAAATAGGTAAATTAAAAATTCCATTGCTTACATTGAAGTTATCTGTCTTACTCCTTGTGAATACACCTGTATGTAGTGAGTTACTTGGCAGTATGGCTATCAAAGCCATACTGTAAGAAAGACATAAAGCGACTTCCCCAAATGGTGCTTCTCATTACTCTAAATCATTTTTTAAACTCCAAAATGAAGTTCTATTGATACACGGAAGATCTATTGATACATTGCAGTTACACTTAACATTGGAAATTTGCACCAGTATATGACATGACTTAATTTTCATTTTTCCCCATCCCTTACCCACCCTACAACCCTCTGCCCCTATATACACAAGCTTTGTTTCCATTTTTTAACATCAGTTTTTTCCCCTCATTATTTACCCCTAAACCCCATTTCCCTTTGAATATTTACTATATCACAAGATCAGTCATGCATTCTAGAACTCATTTACAACTTCAGTTTCTCATACTAGAGAAAAGATATAATATTCACACATCTGTGACCTATTTATTTCACCTATGAGTATGTCCTTAAGGTGCGTCCATTTGAGTATAAATGACTCAACCTCATCATTCTTTGTGGCAGAGTAATACTCGATTTTATTTTAAAAACACACACATCTTCTTTATACAGTCTAGAGTTGATGGGCATTTAGGTTGTTTCTAAGATTTACCTATCACAAACTTCTATAGCAGGAGAACTAGCAGAAGAAATCAACAAATGGGATCTCATCTTATTAAAAAGCTTCTGCACAGCAAAAGAACCCACCAGCAAAATGAAAAGACATCCAACAATATGGGAAAAAATCTTTACCAACTGTTCCTCAGACAAAGGGCTACTATCTAGAATATATAAAGAGCTTTTAAAAATCAGCCCCCTCTAAATTATTTCTTAATGAATTAATCATACTCAATCACTGAACTAAAGTAAATTTACCTATTGCCTATCTTAAACCTAAATAATTTTATAAATTTGTTGGTACAGGTATACATTCAGGAGATTTGACGTATGTAATGTCTCCTACTTGTGTTTAGAGATTGTTTTAAAACTTGAAACATTTAATATTCAAATTATTGACTTTGTTTTAATGTTGTTATTCTTTTCTTCTTTCCCACAAGTAATAGTTCTAACATAAGTCCTTGCCTACCTGGCCTCTACTACCAATAGGAGTTTCACACAGGTTTCAGAAGAAGTTTCTACAACAAGAACTCAATTATCAAAATATTCAGATCATTTTTTTCAAGTAATAGTTCACTAAGCTTGTAACTATTGGTTTAACTTTCTCCAGTGTTGTAATGATTATAAGTGTTCTTTAATGAAAAGCGTAATATTAAATACAATGAAAACTGCCCACTCACATGTTTTGTGTAGCTTATTGACATATATTACATCTAGTGCTGCTCTGCCACATACTAGTCATGTCTAACCTAGACAAATCATTTCATCTCTCTAAGTTCAGTTTCTGTCTTTGTAAAATGCAGAGCTATCTTCTATGACTATTTCATGAGGTTGCTATGCACATCAAAGAAAAAAATGTGTGAAAACACTCAACAGAAAGATACAGTAGCAAAGGATAGCTATTTTGTTTACTCACCAGTAAAATTAAAGCTGTTTTTGTTATTTGCTGAAAGATAGAAATAATTTTAAAGTCATTCAGATGAGGGAGAAATGCTTTCTTCCTTAAATTACCAAATTTTAAAGTTAAAACCAACTACATTGTACCCTTGCAGCTTCCCCACTACTAAAAGTGAAACCTGAAACTCTCTCCCCCATCATCTCCCACCAAGCCTCTGTAATAAAACCAGGACACCCCCACAGTAGCCCCAAGTTCCCTTCAACTCCTACAGAAATCTAGACATTGAGGAGTGTGTACTTTGATTCAAAAAGTGTCTCCAACAGCCCACACATCTTCAAGATACAGACTTGTGTCATAGACATGCCAGCAGAAATATATGTATATTGTATTTTAAAAGCACCTAGTCATTAAAAGTAATGGAAATACTTTTCTTATTTATTCTGTTGACTTTATGGGCCTGGACAGGACAGGACAGGACAGGATAGGACAGGACAGGACAGGACAGGATAGGACAGGACAGGACAGGAAAGGACAGGACAGGACAGGACAGGATAGGACAGGACAGGATAGGATAGGATAATTATTTAATTTTTTTTCCAAAAAAGAAAAGAAGATAAAGAGAACTCATGCAACTTTTCATTGCTAACTATTGTGTGTGTGTAATTTTATCCTGCCTTATCCAAATACCACGGTAGGATGAGGAAGAAATGACAGGAAAATTGTAGAGATGTGTATATTATAGTATGATATGAAAATAAAATGAATTTTGAAAAGCAGAAAGTAAGAGTCATTAAACCAACGAACTTGGCAATAACCCACTATCTTTATGATTGCAACAGGCTCACACTGTATTATTAAATTTTTTAAAACATGAGGAAAGCTACAAAGGGCTAAGGCCAAGTCTCTCCCCAGTCATTCTCCCAAAGAGAGTTCAGACTCACCGGCCACTAAGAAGACAGTGAAGAGCAGGAGGAGCCCTGGGGCAGAGGCTCGCCAGGGGCAGAGCATTTCTGTCTTCTTGTTCTCTGCCCTTCACTCGAGGGTTAGCCTCCTCACAAAGGGAGCAACGGCTGTCGGCATGGCCAGGCTTTCTCTGAACGACTTCTTAGTGCTGGAGTCTTGCAGTTCATGAGCAGCAAGACACTCTTTTCCTCCTAGTCTTTTCCTGCAACTCGATGTGTTTTAGTCTGATTACTAATTTGGAAAAGAAGAAACTCTTCTCTGGAACTTGACACAGCAATATATTTCCTGTACAAAGCACTAAAGCAAAGACGGAGGAAGCAGATTGATGAGATATCTTTCAGCTCATTGGTTCTTCTCTCACTTCTGCTGCTCACAGATAAACTTTACAGCCAGGCATTGAACATGACCAAGATAAACGGATTTGTGAAAGCTTGCATTCAAAAGTAAAACAGGATATGTATCTATTTGGGACCCATGACAGAGAACTTCCTAATCATGATAACTTTTAGTTTGAAGAAGCATACAGCCTTAGTATTTGAGTGGGGAATAAAATATTTCTCCTTGAATTTTTTGGGTGGAAGTGGTGAGTAGAATAGGAGTCCACTCAAAACTCTGAAAGCATCTTAAGTGTATCAGTTTTTATCACTACCCTAACAACTTCAGACTTAGTAATAGAAACTGAGTATCTTACTGTTTGTAAATCAGAATTCTGAAATGGATCTTATGGGGTGAAAATCAAGGAAGAGACAGGACTGCATTTTTTCTGGAAGTTCATGGAGAGAATCTGTTCTTTGACTTTTCCAGCACCTGGGAATGTGCATTCTTTGGCTTTTGAACATATTACTCTGCCTTTGACTACAACAGCTCATCAACTCTGATTATGACCCTCCTGTCTCCCTGCTTAGAACTATCTGAGATTATTTTGGGCCCACTATAATAATCCAGTATAAATCTCCATCTCAAGATCTTTAATTTAATCTCACCTGCAAAGTCCATTTTGCCTTGTAAAGTAACATATTCACTGACTTCAGGAATTCAGACATTGACGCCTATCTTGAGAGGTTCCTATTCTGAATCACAATTCAGTACTCTTGGCAATTTGCTTTCACCGTTGAACGCTGATCACTTAACAAAAAAACAAATGAACACTTATTTTTTAGTTGCTATATATCTGGAACTCTCACCTTCCAGTAAACCTCTGCCTAATGTTGCTAGTTAATGTTCAATTATATTTGAGAGGGTGGAGAAACTATATGTGGTAAGAATTCCCTACCCCAACACAAAGCTCTCCCGGAAAGGGAAGAAAACTTTGCAAACAAGTAAAAGTTTAAAGAGCATGCATTTTCCCCCTAAGTTAGCATTTCCATCTTCCTTTTTGCCAAACATTAAGCTATATATATTTTTCCTTCTTCCCCTTGTCAGGTCTTTAGTCCAGTGAGTGATTTTGCATGGAAGATTTTGGAATGTAACAGCAATGAGTAGGCTATAACGATCTCCTCTCCTGTCCAGTTTAGCCAAGTGTCAATAAAACAGCGAGGAAATGGCATTTAAAAGATAACACTGTGGTTTCCCACCACACAGAGATGGCAAGAGGATGATTTTGAGAACAGGCAAATATAAAATTCAGTCTGTATCATCCAATTATAAGTCCAATAGATACTGAGAAATTTCTTAATAAAATCTGACCTCTTCCTTCATGTAATTTATATGATATGAGATTTTTCATGTAGTAGTAAAACTTTTGATAATCACTCATTTTAATGCCTGCTCAATGACACAGCCCAAACTCAATGACACAAGCCCAGAACAGCTAAATGGCTTGCCTCGGGTCTCATTGTGTCTTAGTAGCACAGAGGAAACCCAAACATTTCATCTTTGCTAGCCATAAGTTCTTCGAATCTAATCAATTACTGAAGAAGTACTGTAACAAATGACATAGTCTAAAAAATAAAATGACAGCTCTCCTGGCCATAGCCATACTTTCTGTTTTCTAATGTACTTCTCCGTATTCTAATATGCTTGAAATAACACTTCTCTGCAAACTACTTGTACCCAAGCTTTCCCAGCTCATCTAAAGTAATGGACCTTCCCCCAGGCATATCTTTAAATATACTAATTGATAAATTAAAAGAGCCTCACAAAATGTGTATTTCCACTTTATATCCTATTGTTTATTGATATCTCAACATTTTTCTCTTCTGATATACAATTAACCTATGTAACCTAGTAAAATTATCCTTCATTATAATTTTATACGCTCTAAAAGAAAAACAGGAATAGAAGTTTGAAAGCTTGTGCAACATCAAATAAACAATCAAAACTAGGTCAGAGAAATTAAAGCCACATTATTTTTTGTTCTTGTTCTCAGTACCAGGGATAAAACTTAAGACATATGTACTTGTGAGGCAGGCACCATGCCACTGAACTAAATCCTCAGTCCCTTAGCCACATTTTATTTATTACTAACTACCAGTGCTAGACTACACTGATTATTCTTAGAGTAAATAACACGTGCTAAGCCATAAGCTTAACACCTAGGCCTTGTTTTAAGTACTTTATAAATATTGCTTCACTTAATTCTCTCAATAACCCTGTACAGTAAGTCATTATTATATCCACTTCACAATAGAAGAAATTGAACCCAGAAAGGCTAATTTTCCAAAGAGACACAAAGGAAATAAATGATAGAAACAAGACTCAAGCCCAAGAATATCACGCCTAGGTCTATCTCTTAGTTACATAGCTAATTAGATTCTCTTTTATTACCTACTTTGTAATTCCTTGTCTTGTCTCCAGTATGTCTTTCATGATCTACTTACCTACTCATTTTTCTTCCAGTTGGGCAACCTTACGGTCCATCTGTCTTGTTTAAATAAACCTTATGCTCTGTCTCTGATTAGCTATTTACATTAAGATTACCCTCTGCTGCCCCCTACAGATAATTTGAGAAAAAAAAAACAATGCCAAGGCTTCATGAACGAACATTCTTAACAAAATGTAAAAACAGCACATTGGGACTTTCATCAAAGACTATTCTAATATGCCTGAATAGTGAATAATTTACATCTTTTGGGTATTAAACACAACTAGTGACTACCTAATGACCAGTACAGATGTAATAACCTGAAAAAAAGTGTTATTAAAAAAGGATAATAGGGCTAGAGGTTGAGCTCAGTGGTTCCCGCTCCTGCCTCGCAGGCGCAAGGTCCTGAGTTCGATCCCCGGTAACCACATAGAATGCTGGGCGTGGTGACTCACACCCACCAGCAATCAATACCACATACCACAGTGCAGGGCGTGGTGGCTCACGCCTGTAATCCCAGCACTCAGGAGGCAGAGGCAGGAGGATTGCTGTGTTCAAGGCTTGCCTGGGCTGCATAGTGAGCTCAGGGCCAGCCTGAACTACAAAGCAAGACCCTGTCTCAAAAAAAAAAAAAAAAAGGATAATAATAATGAATGCCAAGGCGGTCTCATACAAACAATAGTATAAAGGATGGATGGGATGGATTGATGGATGGATGAACGGATGGAACAGTGATCAGTTCCATGCCTTATTCCAGGAAAATTTGAAAATTGTTATCATTGATTATTCTTGCAAGTTCTTTGAGATGGAGTTTACTGTGAGGCATATTTTTAAGGACAAACTTCAAATAATCAGTTGTGGAAATAAGGGAACAGAAACTGGTATGAATAGGGAAAGAAGTCAAATTGTAATGTAGGTACACCCCAGACTCAGCAAACCTATGCACAGATCTGGAGCTTAAATTACTTTTGAGGGTTGTCCTGGATGAGCTAAAAACTGGCCAGACTTTTGTAGTCCTGAATCTGTCAGTCCCTGAAGATGGGCACAAGAAGGTCTTGGACTCAGGTGAGCCAATGTATGAAGGAGCCGAACTATGGGCAACCCTATTGGGGCTAGAGCAACAGAGACATTCACTGAAGAGCTCCTGATTAGCTATCATGTACATATACACTGGGAAATAATCTGCTCTGATTTTTCTCAATGATAGAGGTACTCCACACAACCAGTCCTGACTGTTCCCAAGAAACCAAAGTAAGGCAAATTTTGTTAGAGCTATAACTTTGAAGGAGTTCAGCACTGTATTTCCTATGTGAGGCAACTTTTATTTTCATTATAGGTGGCATCTGGGATGTCCAGACAAAAATATGTTTTAAAAAAGAAAGTTTAGTTATATATCTTGGTTAAAAACTATTGCCATGGCAAATCATTCTAAAGAAAGACAAGTATCTTCTTATTTCCAAAAATTTTGAAGAGCAGCATCAATCTATTTAAAAAAGTGAATAGTCCATTGAAAAGAAATAGGAGGCAAACATCCTCAATGGAGGAAAGACAGCCTCTTTAACAAATGGTGCTGGAAAAACTGGGCTTTAACCTACCAAAAACTAAAGCTAGACCTATCTCTTTCACCATGCACAAAACTAAATTCACAATGGATACAAGACTTAAACTTTAAAACAGAAACAGTAAGCCTGCTGGAAAACAGGTTAGGTAAAACTCTTGGAGACATTGGCCTAGGCAGAGACTTAATGAATAAAACCTCTCTAGCACAAGAACTAGCAGAAAGAATCAACAAATGGGATCTCATCCTACTGAAAATCTTCTGCACAGCAAAAGAAGTCACTGGCACTGCTAAAAGACAACCAACAACATGGGAAAAAATCTTTACTAGCTGTTCATCAGACAAAGGGCTAGTATCTACAATATATAAAGAACTTAAACAGATCAGCCTCCCCAAGTTTAAAGACCCAATTCAAAAATGGGCATCTGAAATGAACAGACACTTCTCAGAGGCAGAAGTCAAAGCAGCCAAGAAGCATATGAAGAAATGTTCAACATCACTGCTCATTCGAGAAATGTAAATGAAAACAACACTAAGATTTTATCTCACTCCACAAAGAGTGGCCGCGATCACAAAATCAACCAACAATAAATGCTGGTGAGGCTGTAGGGAGAAAGGAACCCTTCTCCACTGTTGGTGGGATTGCAGACTTGTGCAACCATTGTGGAGATCTGTGTGGAGATTTCTCAGAAAACTAGGTCTAGTCTAGGGGTCCCATTTGACCCTGCTATCACCCTGCTAGGAATATACCCAAAAGAATTTTTAAAAATCACATTGGAAAGACAGATGTACAGCCTTGTTCATAGCAGCTCAGTTCGTGATAGCTCAATCTTGGAAACAACCCAAATGTCCATCAACTGGAGAGTGGATAAAGATGTGATTTTTTTTTTAGGTGTTTCCAGCGGACTGAGGAACGAGTGGCGGGCGGACCGGACCCAGCAGCTCTGGACCCGCCGTGCCGTGTTTCCAGCGGACTGGGGAACGAGCGGCGGGCGGACCGGTCCCAGCAGCTCCAGACCCGCCGTGCCGTGTTTCCAGCGGACTGGGGAACGAGCGGCAGACGGACCAGTCCCAGCAGCTCCGAACCCGCCGTGCCGTGTTTCCAGCGGACTGGGGAACTGGCGGCGGGCGGACCGGACCCAGCAGCTGCGGGCCCCGCCGTGCCCTGTCTTCCGTCGGACTGAGGGAGCAGCAGCAGGCGGACTGGACCCAGCGGATGCGGCCCCGCCGTGCCTCCTTCCGGTGGACTGAAGATGTGATTTTTTAAAATAAAATGGAGTATTATTCTGCCGTAAAGAGTGACAAGATTGAGTCATTTATGTGCAAATGGATACACCGGGAGGACACACTAATGAGTGAAATAAATAGATCACAGATAGGCAAATACCAGATCTTCTCTTTGATATGAGCACCTGTAGATGCAAATGAGCTCTAGAAAGTATGACAGTTTTTGTAGAATGGGAAATTTCCAAAGGAAATTGGTATGGGGATGTAATGAGGGCAAGGAATAAATATGATTCTGAAAGAAAATAAAAGAGCATGTATATAGGGAGTGGGGAGAGGTGGGGAGGTAAGGATATGGGTAAAAATGAGAATTAACTTGTGTCATATATTGGTACAAATTCCCCCAATGTTATATATGATTGTGAGATGTATATAAATTGTACCAATAAAGAATTCAATTAAAAAAAAGAAATACTTTAAATGTCTTAGGCAGCATAACATTAATAAATAAATGAGCCATCTATACACCAAGGTATTGGTTAGTGCTAACTAAAGAAATAGTTAATGCAAGATATAAAAATATAAGAATTTATAAGATTGGTTCACAATGGCCACCCACAAAATCAGTAGTAGAAAAGCACAAGAAGACCATCTGCGTGCTGGAGATCTGAAGAATCTAGTCGAAGGCTCCCTGTAGTGTCCCTGGCGAGTCCATACCAGGAGGCCAAGGAGTCTGCAATGGAAGGCTGAAGAGTCTGTGCTGGAAGCCAGGAGACGATGTCCAATGTGAAGGTGAAGATTAGAGCTCCTCCAAAGAAACACAATCTAGCCTTCCTTCTTCATTGCCTTTTTTTTTTCATCACTCAGCCAAAAACCTACCCAGAGCTGATCTTTGGTTTTTAGTTAATACCCTCAGCCATACCCATAATTATGCTGATCCTATTTAATTGAGCATTTCTCACTTAATTGACACAATCATTTAATGATCACATCCAAGGATTTTGAAGACTGAAGGAGAAAGACTTCAAGCTCAAATGCAGCCTGAGTAACTTACTATGTCTGAAACTTAAAAAAAAGAAGAAGAAAAGAAGAAGGAGAAGAAGAAGAGGAGGAGGAGGAGAAAAAGAAGAAGAAAAGAAAGAGGAAGAAGAGGAAGAAAAAGGAGGAGGAGAAGAAGGAGAAGAAGAAGAGGAAGAGGAATAAGAGGAAGAAGAAGGAGGAGGAGAAGAAGAAGGAGAAGAGGAAGAGGAAGAAGAGGAAGAAGGAGGAGGAGAAGAAGAAAGAAGAAGAGGAAGAAGAAGGAGGAGGAGAAGGAGGAGGAGAAGAAGGAGAAGAAGAAGGAGAAGGAAGAGGAAGAAGAAGAAGAAGAAGAAGAAGAAGAAGAAGAAGAAGAAGAAGAAGAAGAAGAAGAAGAAGAAGAAGAAGAAGAAGAAGAAGAAGAAGAAGAAGAAGAAGAAGAAAGAAGAAGAAGAAGAAAGAAAGAAGAAGAAAGAAAGAAGAAAGGAAGAAGAAGAAGAAGAAGGAGAAGGAGAAGGAGGAGGAGGAGGAGAAGGAGAAGGAGAAGGAGAAGGAGAAGGAGAAGGAGAAGAAAAAGGAAGAAAGAGACAGAGATTTAGTTCAGTGGTGAGCCGGAGATTTAGCTCAGTGGTTCTGGCGCCTGCCTCGCAAGCGCAAGGTCCTGAGTTCAATCCCAGTTAACCACATACAATGCTGGGCATGGTGACTAATGCCCACCAGCCATCCATACCACATACCACAGTGCCGGGCATGATGGCTCATGCCTGTAATCCCAGCACTCAGGAGGCAGAGGCAGGAGGATTGCTGAGTTCCAGGCTTGCCTGGGCTACATAACGAGCTCAGGGCCAGCCTGAACTACAAAGCGAGACCCTGTCTCAAAAAGAAAAAAAAAAAAAGAAGAAGAAGAAGAATAGAAGGACAGGGAATGTAGCTCAGTGGTAAAACACTTGTCCAGCATAAGCTAGACCTTGGGTTCAAGCTACAGTGCCCCAAAAGTGAGTGAATGGATGATGTTCTATAGATCTTTCTAGTCAATATGAAGATCATCTGTCCTACCAGTTGGTATGTATCTGAAATCTCATTCAGATTTAATAAGGCCAAAATTCTCAGAATGACAAATGTTCTACTGAACTATCACATTTTTATTATGCCAGTGGCTTAAAATTTTTGTCCCCACATGACTTTTGACCATATTGTCTATCTTTTATAAGATGATATGATGTTTTCAGTGAATAATTGAAAATAGTTTAAATTGGTGGAACTTCAATATATTAAATATGTTAGGAAAGATCATAATTTTAAGATAATTAATACTATAAACACCTAAAGATGAGTTTCTAGGGTTCAAGCTTCATTTCTACAATTTAAACTTTGGGTATATTCTCATAAAAATCTTATGTCATTTTCATAATTTCAGCTTCTACATTGATACTTTTTATCTTTGGTCTTTTGGAATATAAAAAGAATACTTTAAAGTTTCTGTGGGGAAATGTCTGATCTGTGAAATCTGGGCTCCTCAGGTATCAGACATCCTGTTTTGCTTTTCAAATTGCAGAAAATTTTGAAATGACTCAATCCTCCATATGATTTTTTTTCATCTGGTGGGGATTTTCATTTACTTCTGTTAGGAATCCACGAATATTAGCAATATGAGATCATTTTCATCCAAGTTTAGGCACTAGGATTTGGGAACCCACCAAGTGACTCAAAGTTACAATGTAATCTAAACAAATTAGATTTTTAGTCCACCCCATCCATTCTGGAAGGCTGTCCAAAGCACAGCTAAACTGTGGACTAGATCTTGAAAGCAAATCAGTAAATATCCCCAGGGTAAAAGTAGTTTCAAAACCCACTCATCCATTTATATTTATATTTCTGGACCTTAGCCAGGCAATTCACCATTCTTACTAACCCTCAGATATTGCTGGAAGATTTTATTATTATATTTTATTATTCCTTCCAGCTTTTCTACTTGTAGTCAGTGGGAATCTAGTCCAAACACCTTGGTATATCATCAACTGATGTTCAAGTCCTTCCCTTTGACCTAACTTTTCCTATTTCTCAAGATGAATCAGCAATTTTTTTCTTTCTCCTTTAAAAATATTCCTTAACTTTCACATAATCTCGTCTACACTAGGAAAACAAAGGATGAATAAAGTTACTTGTCCAAAAACATGATTTTTTAAAATTAATCCACCGTGTCATTTTATTTGTGGGAAAGAGCAAATAGAAACCAGAAGCTGAAGAGTACTGATGTTTGGTGGCCACTCTGTTTGATCACGATTGTCTTCAATCTGTTATATTAAAATATGTAATTGTTTTGTAGCATTGGTGATGAAACAGGAATATGCATGCTCAGATATTCCATACATGAAGTATAAGATTTTTTAAAGCCTGAAGTTCTATGTTAAGAATTTTTCCCTAATTTATGCTACATTGACATGTTTCTATGACTATTTTCTTACTATTTATCTTTCTTTTTTTGTATGTTCTTATTCATTTACTTAATATACAATACTGATAATTTTTGAATAGCTCAAGCTGATTTGAAAGTCTATCTAGGGGAATTTTATTTAAAATATCGTTATGATTATGTCAGCTTGGGAAAAGAAGAAGTAGGGATTGTGAGACTGTTAAGAATGTTTATATGTTGCATGTTCTGTATTGAAAAAAGGAAGTTGATAAGATCTTTTTTGACTGTTTCTATATTTTACTTGGCTGAATATAACAAACCAACTAAACCCAAAAGTAATGTCCTGCTTTTAACAATCTGTCCCTATAGCAATAAACCAGTTATGACTGCTTCTTCTGGTGATGTAGCAACTTTAGTGAAAATGAAGCAGGGTGAACTAGTGCACAGAGTCCATATAGAAACCCTGATTCCCCAAAATAAGAACCCCAGAACCAGTGAGAGGAACAATAAGAAGCCACACCTCAGCCTTCTAAAGCAAATCACTGACAAGAGTGGGTTGTTGAAGGAGAAGTTAGAGCAGCACCAGTGGCTAACCCACATTGCCCTGTGACTCCTACCAGCAGTGGACTGTGAAGCAAGGACTGGGGGTACCCTCAGACCACACATATCAAGGTTCAGTTTTTTTTAACTGAATTCTTTATTGGTACAATTTATATACATCTCATAATCACGTATAACATTGGGGAATTTGTACCAGTATACGACACAAGTTAATTCTCATTTTTACCCATATCCATACCCACCCACACCTCCCCACCCCCTTTATACATACTCTTTTATTTTCTTTCGGTATCATATTTATTCCTTCCCCTCATTACATTCCCACACCAAATTTCCTATGGAAATTTCCCACTCTATAAAAGCTGTCATACTTTCTAGAGCTCATTTGCATCTACAGGTGTTCATGTCAAAGAGAAGACCCTAAATTTGCCTATCTGTGTTCTATTGATTTCACTTATAAGTATATCCTCCAGGTGTCTCCATTTGCACCTAAATGGATCGATCTTGTCATTCTTTAAGGTTCAGTCTTATGTGTCTATAACCCCATCATTCAGAAGCTTGATGCAAGCAGATCAAAAGTTCAAGATCCAGCAGCCACCCTTGCTCAGAACTACTGGTGTCAGTTTATCCTGTTTGACTCTTTGGCCTTCTAACAGCAGTCTCAGCCAGCTCTCTTGGTGCTTGTACCTACCAATGCACTTGCTCACACTGCTGGAGAATCTGCTCAAAAGGAACTGTCTGGAATGAAAGCATATACACACACCTATGTACCTCTTCTCCATAGTCTTCAACTCTAAAAGCAGTGACATCTAAGGATGTGCCTGTGAAATGCACATTGGAGGACTAGGATTTTCTTGATCTTTCCAAAAGAGAAGCTCTACAGAGATCCAATATGGGAATGTAGTGGCTATCTGGAGAAACATGGGAAGATGAGAAAATTGAAGATAATTGTAAACCTTTTAGGAGAATTCTAAGAAGTGAAGAAATGTTATCAATATAAAATTACGGAATCAACATAAAAATATTTTCCTTTGGACTCTAGAGTACCATGTATATAAGAAACCACCTGGTTAAAAACCACATGAAGACTTTGTGGAAAGTCTCTAAAGGTGCCGCCAACCCCCATGAAACAAACGTCATCTTCTGTCATTTAAGCATTAAACCAACCATGCATCTAGCTAATCCCAAGTCCCTCCGTCATGCACTCGGGTTCAGCTGGACCCTGACCTGTCTCATGCAACCGTGATGGCAGCCCTGGAAGTAACATTTGCCTCAGCCTACGATGCATCGACAGAGGGGTTTCTGCAGCACTCACTAACCCACAGGTTAAAGATATGCAAAGAAAATCAAGCTTGCTGGACTCCAGAGACTGAAGATCCTGCAGAGAAAGCACACAACTAAAAATACAGAAAAATAGTTTTGATTCTTTTTTTTTTAAATATTCTCCACTGGTGGGTTTTTTTTTTTTTTGAGTTTGAAATATTTTTCCATTCCTCATTTTTAAAATTTCAAGATTCTATTTTTTCCTCCTGCTCTTCCTTCTCCTTTTTCTTATTTTGTTTTTACTCCCTTTATTTTGCTTTCTTATTTTTTATCTTTGTTTGCTCCCCATTGTTATTTTCATCAAATTGGGTTAATTTCCTCTTACCCCTTAATAAGATACTTTATCTCAGTTTTATCTCCTCCCTCTCACTTCTATTGTGTAATTTTCTAATTTTGCTTTTCTCATTTGCCATTACTTATGTCTTCTATCTTTACTAGTATAACCACTGGGTTTTATTAACCTTCAGATAGCTAACTGTCGCTATTTAATTCTTTTTTATTGAATTATTTATTGGTACATTTTATATACAGTTCACAATTACACTCAACATTGGTGAATTTGTACTAGTATATGACGCAAGTTAATTCTCATTTTTACCCATATCTCTACCCACCCACACCCCCCCACCCCTTATATACATGCTACTTCTTTTGCTGTCCAAATCATATTTATTCTTTGTCCTCATTATGTTCTCCCACCACAGTCCCTTTGAATATTTCCTGTTTTACAAAGTGTATCATACATTCTAGAACTCATTTACATCTACAGGTTCTCATCACAGAGAAAATAGACTGTATTTACATATCTGGGATCCATTTACTTCACTTATTAGTGTGTCCTCAAGGTGTATCCATTTGCATATAAATGAATGAAACTTGTCATTCCTTATGGCAGAGTAATACTCCATTTTATAAAAAACCCACATCTTCTTTTCTATTATTAGTAGAAATATAATTGTTGTATTTACTGGACATTTACTATTAATGCTTGGTTTATCTTAGTGCATAATTATACGTCTCTTTTCTATAGTTAAGAAATAAAGAATAATGGTTCATATGGTGTATCAATGTGCTATTTTTCTTTGATGCAATTATTGTCGCTGATTTTGTTGCTATTACCAGCATGGAATAGTTGTTGTTATTAATTGACTTTTTCTGTATGCCAATACTTGTGCCATTCATAATACTGCAGTTCAATCCCAGAGAACAGGGACCAGTTACATTGCATCATCCCCTCTAAAATTAATGGAGGTGGTTGGATCTTGAACAGAAACAAAAGCCTATACTTAGCCACACTCAAAGTGCATCACTGAAAAGTGGACACTAATTAAAGAGGTCTCCATACTGGCAGCAAAGTCTTTCCACTATATCAACTCATAAACCTAACCACAAATAAAAAATTATAAATAAATAAATAAATAAGAAAGACACAAGGGAACAAAATGCCTCCAAAAACTCCAGACTCCTGGAAAGCTGATCCATGAAACATTCTTGGAAAGAAAATCAAATGTTACACAGTTGAATTATATAAAATGATAAAAGAGCATATGCAAGAAAAAGAGATCAATAAGTTGCTCAATGAGCTCAAGAAGTGTGACTAAATAACTAATGCACTTAAAAATCATAACTAAATAGGGGCCGGAGGGTTAGCTCAGTGGTTCTGGTGCCTGCCTCACAAGCACAAGGTCCTGAGTTCGATCCCCTGTAACCACATATAATGCTGGGCGTGCAGACACGCCCACCAACAATCAACACCGCATACCACAATGCCAGACGTAGTGGCTCACGCCTGTAATCCCAGCACTCGGGAGGCAGGGACAGGAGGATTGCTGAGTTCGCAGTGGCTTGCCTGGGCACCATAGTGAGCTCAGGGCCAGCCTAAACTACAAAGCGAGACCCTGTCTCAAAAGCAAAAAAATAATAATAATAATAATAACTAAATAAATAATGGACTTAAAAAACAAAGCTATCAGCAAGTGTACAGCAGACACTAATAAAAACTTAGCTGAGCTAAATAAAATGACACAAAAACCTGAATGACCAGTTTAGTAAAGAATCAGATGCTCCAACAAGGTGCCAAAGAGAAATCCAAGAGATTCAAAACTCTGTTGAATGCATGGAGAGCAGAAGGGACTTATGTGAGGACAGTATCAGAAGTAGAAGACAGGGTTGATGCCAGTAATCAGTTATTCAGAGACATCTTAATAACCTTAAGAGAAAATGAAAAATGAATCCAAATGTTACTAGATGACACATAAAAGATTAATCTAAAATTAACTGGAATTAGTGGAAAAAATCAAAAGATAGCATAAATGATATAAAATCTTACTAAAGACATAATAACAGAAAATGTTCAAAATCTGTGGAAAGAATTTAACATACAGATATTGAGGCACAATGGGCCCGGGATTTTGTCCTAGTGGTACCGCACCTACCTTACAAGCACAAGGGCCCGAGTTCAGTCCCCATTACCACACACACACACACACACAAAATGAGGCACATAGAACCCCAAATAGCCAGGTTCAGAAAAGAATTTTTCTATGACACAGCATTGTAAAACATACCAGAAATCCAATAAAGAACAGACTCATAAAAGCTGTTAGAGAAAATCAATGGATGACTTATAAAGGTAACCCCACTAGAATTACAGCAGATTTCTCAGCACAAACCATAAAGGTCAGGAGAGCTACAATGGCAAGAAAGAAAGAAAGAAAGAAAGAAAGAAAGAAAGAAAGAAAGAAAGAAAGAAAGAAAGAAAGAAAGAAAGAAAGAAAGAAAGAAAGAAAGAAAGAAAGAAAGAAAGAAAGAAAGAAAGAAAGAAAGAAAGAAAGAAAGAAAGAAAGAAAGAAAGAAAGAAAGAAAGAAAGAAAGAAAGAAAGAAAGAAAGAAAGAAA
>PVIC010018994.1:0-30999 GCA_004025085.1 Thryonomys swinderianus
TGATGTTGCTCAGGCTGGTCTCAAATTCCTGGGTCAAGTGATTTTCCTTCCTCAGGCTCATAGGCAGCTGAAACTACAGATATGCCACCACATTCAGCTACCAATGTTCCCAAGTCTGAGGTCTTCCAGGGAATGTTCACCTCCCTCAGCAAAGACAGTAGTGCTTTCCTGTCAGGATCCCATTCAATACTGCAAACAGGCAAATACTCAAAATATAATACAAAAAAGGATTAATCTTTTAAAATTTCAAAACAAACAAACAAAAACCCCAGCAATTCTTTCCTATGGAAATTCATGGCAAAAAAGAAGATAACTGGTAGTAGAAATTGATAAGATTAAGGAAAAGTATCAGATTATATATGTTTCTCATTTAACAACTGTGCTCTGTTCCTGAAACTACGTCCTTACCTCAACTGACTGTAAAATGAGGAACTGTGTGTAATACGCGAATTATAATATTCAGAACAAAGAAATGATCTACGGAAACTCCACCTGTGACTTTGCTTTGATTTGCATAACTCTTACATGCAGTACTTTGACGTATAACAACATAAAACTATCATACTGAACAGCACAAATAGCAACAATTGTGATACTATATAAACAAAGTGTACTGTACAGAAAAAAAGGACATTGAGGCTCTATAAACAAGATGTGCAGAACTGTACAAAAAAGGAGAGAGGGTCCTAGGTTCAAGTGGAAGGTTATAAGTCCAAAAAGCATGCCTTGGTCATAACTAGGTCCAACAGTTGTTACACAGGTAGGCCGTTAAAGGAGGAATACCTGTATATCAGAAACAGTTTAATACACATAAATTAATTGTATCAAACAGGACTGAAAAATGACAACCAGGCCTAAATGAAAATAATTAATTAATAAAAGAAGTTACTTAATACTAACACTCTTTTTTTTTTTTTTTTTTTTGAGACAGGGTCTCGCTTTGTAGTTCAGGCTGGCTCTGAGCTCATTGTGGAGCCCAGGCAAGCCTCGAACTCAACAATCCTCCTGTCTCTGCCTCCCGAGTGCTGGGATTACAGGCGTGAGCCACCACGCCCGACAATACTAATACTCTTGATGATAATATTCTCCAGGAAGGTAAATAGCTTCATGTAGAAGCAGACCTGCCTGTGTCTGTAAGTTACCTTCTGATGGAACACAGACACCCTGATCTCACAAACTGCCCACTATGGCTTTCTAGCCACAGGATTGAGTTGAATAGTCACAAAAGAAGACCATGGGACCCATATGCTAACATATTTACTCTGTGGCTCTTCTTTAGGCAAGTCTGCTGACCCTGTGACATAAGCCATGAGAGAGTTATGAGAAGCGAATTTGGTACAGAAGCAATTTTTCAAAGCTACCCTACATAATTCAGGCCTAGTTATCAGTTTCCAGCTACATTCACCCACACAGTCACTCTACTGAGAAGAGATGCACAGTCCAGAACACAAGGGAAATACAGAGAAAGCAGTTTGATTTACAAGATGCAAATTTCAGATGTAATCACCTTTTTGTTTTCTTGAAAGGACAGGACTGCATGAAGAACCCCCTCCAGCTGTAAACCACAGAAAGTGACAGATCAAAGGAAGGTAACAAGCTGTTAAAATCAGAAGAAATCTGATCGTCTTCAAAAAGCTTGATGCAACTTTAAAAACTCGGGAAAATGTCAAATACTTCCACAGAAAGTGCCTAAAATACCAGAGTGCAACATTATTTGATTTCAAGTACGTTAACATTCAAATATGTAGCTTGGAAGAAATCACTAAAATGTCAAAAAAAACTGTGCTTTAACTGCACTTTAACAGTCAAGTTAAAAAAAAGTAGAGGGTTGGAGATTTAGCTCAGTGGTTTCAGCACCTGTCTCGCAAGCACAAGGCCCTGAGTTCGATCCCGGTAATGACATACAATGCTGGGCATGGTGACTCCGGCCCACCAGCCATCAATACCACATACCACAGTGCTGGGCGTGGTGGCTCACGCCTGTAATCCCAGCACTTGGGAGGCAGAGGCAGAAGGATTGCTGAGTTCCAGGCTTGCCTGGGCTACATGGTGAGCTCAGGGCCAGCCTGAACTACAAAGCGAGACCCTGTCTCAAAAAACAAAACAAAACAACAACAACAAAAAAGTAGAGAACTCAGCTTATTTCATCAACTAACAATCAAGTAGACACGTTCACTGGAACTGTCACCAGAGATGAGCACCTGGAAGACATGCAGTGCACAATGGGCTCTGCAGTTTAGAGGGCACCAGGGCACACTGATACCTCTGCCTATGTCCCTGAGGTGGCACCCAGACACCCAGTCAAGCCCTTGCCGGCTATCCCACACAGTGAACAGACACCCTGTCCACAACACACTCCCCTCCCACAGCTGCCTCAGAGACCCAGGCTGGCGGGAGCTCTTCAGACCTGCTGCATACCAGCTTCACTTCTGGAGGCTGAAATCCAGGGCTTCCCATCTGTCCCTGCTCCCCAGGGCACCTCATGCCAGCCCAGAGCTGCCTGAGCAGCCCCTCATAGGATCTAAGTCCAGCCCCCAAATATACAGAAGTGGAGAGGCCAGGCCTGGAAGCGTTTACCTGGGCTAGCAATGGAAGGGGTGTTAAAAGTCAGAAAGCAGAAGGGGATTCTGAAACCCAGGCAAAGGCTTCAAGATCCCATCTCAGGCAAATTAACACAAAAGTCTTGCAAAGACCCTCCTGTTTACATGTTGCAACACCTGAAGTGCCAGGCAGGGCAGTGCACTCAGAGCAGGGGTTCAGCTGACTCTCAGCTTCAGTTCTCCTGCAAGCTGCACTGTCTGCCTGGGAAAGGAACATGGTGTAGATGGTGCAGCACACTGCAGCCCCACAGGCTGCAAGGGTCTGGAGCAACTGCACAGGTGGTCACGAGCTGAGAACACACCTAGAAGCTCCACAATGCTACCACTGCGAGCCCGGCCCCGGGCCTCCTCCTGAGCAGCGGAGAGCTGAGCCAGGCCCCCAGGAGTGGTCAATGCCTGCAGCAGCTCAGGTGGGGGTGTGCGGAAGAGTTGCTGCAAGAGCTCCAGCGCGCCTGTCACCACATTGTGGTCTTGATGCTGTGTGTGATGCAACGTCAGTTCGTAAACCTAGAAAAAGACATGGGAAAAAACGAGTGTTTGTTAGGGACTTTAAAAGTCTCATGGCTTCTACTTTTTTATAGGTCTTTGTGGGTAAAGGCTATACCCTAATTTCTCCCTCTTGACACTATCACTTCTGCCAGTGTGGGCGAAGTGTCCCATGTTTTAAATGCCTATGATGGCTCACTGGTGCACAGACCCTCAGAAACAGAGCGTGCCCCCCCCAAGCCACGGCGCACTAACTCAGGTCTCCACTTCTCAGAACTGGTGCCAAAGAGTCAGCCCAAGGGGGGAAGCAAGGCCAGCAGAGGTGTGCAGATGCTCCCACAATCCTCAACAGCTTCCAAGCACCTGTGACAGAGCTATCAGAGATGGTGAAGACATTTTGGGTCAAATCTTACTCGTGTTCCTACTATTGTATCACATTATATGCACAAGTGAATTTATTCTTTTTTATATTAGGGCTGCCAGATATGACACGAGCAGTCGATTAAATTTTAATTTCAGACAAACAACAAGTAATTTTGCAGAATGTTCTATGCAGCTTAGAAAAAAAACTATAAAATTACTATTTATCTAAAATTCAAATTTCACAATCATTTTTGTGTGTTGTTTGCCAGTCCTACCTTTACTATTATAAAATATATGGCATATATACTATTATATATATACTATAATATATAGTACATATACTATTAAAAATATATAGATTTATTTTTAAGTCAGTGTAGAAGAGTATGAAATAAAAAGTCAAAGTCTCCCAGGAAACTACTTTTAATCCTTGTTTTTAAGTAAATCAGATTTAAGCTCCATAACCCTAGGTCATATGCTGGCCAACGACAGCCGCAGGCCACATCTGGCCAGCGCTTGCTTTTATGAGTAGTTTTCCTGGGACACCACCACACCTGCATACTGGCTGTGGTTGCTTCTGTGACACAAGGCTGGAGCTTAGTAAATGTAACTGAGGGGTATGGCTTCCAACTCTTAAAATATTTACTTTGGCTACTGACAGAAAACACTACTTTAGGTGGCCAGCTTATACTCAATTTTGAAGCCAGCCATCTGTTCCAAGCAGCCTCTACAGGTGAGGAGGAACCCAACACCCATGATCCCTTCACCTCCACTGCTCCCACTAACCTGTTCATTGTCGCTAGTGTCCAGATTTACCATATTTACAGGCTGACCAGGTAACATTATTTAAATCTGATCTGCCTAAAGTCAAACCTAAAACTTAAATTTTAGTTAAATGTTAACAGTATGGCCATTCTTCATGGTGCACACATGCAATCCTAAAACTCTGGGAGGCTGAAGCAGGAGGATCACAAATTCAAGCCCAGCTTTGGCAACCTAGCAACTTAACAAGATCTTGTCTCAAAATAAAAACTAAAATAAGACTTAGGGACACAGCTCAGAGTAAAGGACCTGGACTCAAGCCCCAGTGCTGTAAAATAAATAAAGAAGCAAACAGTATGTATCTCATCTCATATAAATAAATATTATTTACTGTAAAGCTTATTAATATGATGGCTTAAAACCAAACATTTCATTATTACTGTATGTTGCTGAAATAGGATATTCCCAGGGTTAATAGTCAAACAGATTATCTTTTCATAATTTATTACTTGCCATCTATCTACCTTCTCTGGCTTCCTGGCCAGACAGGAAGTTTCTTTTACCAGCGTGCTGTGTCCCTGAAGCTCCTCACTGCTTCTAACCCTGCTCTGCACACTACCCACATGTGCCTTCGCTTCTTCCAGCCCCGTGCAGCCACATGCCTACGGGAATGCTCCTTGGAGTTCCTCATCTGAACCAGAAGCTGGACAGCAGCCACAGCAGAACTGCTGAGCGAAATCCTAGGGAAGCTATGTCATTTCCAGGACTTAGGGCTTCTTCTTTTATTGAATTTATGTTTCACTGTGCTGGAATTTATCTGCAAACTATTTTCAAAAAGCATATGTGCACTGGGCTTGGTGGCTCACGCCTGTAATCCCAGCACTCGGGAGGCAGAGACAGGAGGAATGCTGAGTTCGAGGCTTGCCTGGGCTACATAGTGAGCTCAGAGCTAGCCTGAACTACAAAGTGAGACCCTGTCTCAAAAAAAAAAAAAAAAAAAAAGCATATGTGCACTAGCACACTAGCACCTACCAGTGTCCACATTCTGTCCACACATGCCTGGCACACACCCTGCCTGGACCGTGTGTGAGGTGGCCGTATCACTGCTGTCCCCTCAGCTCACATCACTCAAGCCAGTACTTCCTGGGTGCAGGTGACTCCCTCAGCACCTGCCGTCCTCTCCCGACGACATGAACACAAGGAGGTCACCAACCAGGCAGCCAGGATCCAGGAGCCACAATGCTCAGGCTCAGACTTGGGCTCATGGCCCGCCCCTTCTCACAAGAATCACACAGGGCTTTCAGCCATCTCGGTTTAAATACAGAGACAATCATTGGCCTGTGCTCCTACCTGGACCAACTGCTCTGCAGACGGAGAGATTTCCATCTCTTTCCGGGTCACCCCAAAGCTGCCTTTCAGGCTCATGTCCTTGACCTGCTGCTGCAGCAAGGGCACTAGATATCTCAACGTGAGCAGCACCCCAAGGATCAGGAGTGTAGGGTGTTCTTCGTTCACTGGTACTAGCAGACCTGCAAAGGTGGCCACAGGACTTCTCAATGGCTGATCCAGTGCTCAGAGACTTTTAAAAAGCAAAAGACCTATAGGACTGCCCTCCACTAAGGCTGGTATAAGGGACAAGGATGGAACAAACATGCCAGGAAGAACAGGCTGGGTGCCCAGATCTGGGAGGGGCTCAGTTTAGCTTGGCCCTCACAGTAGTTATTTTATACCAAACATCCACTTGTAGTCTAGCACTCACTAGCAGTGGCTTCCAGTCACTGGAACTACTAGAAAAACTGCCAGCAGAGGACTTGTAGGAATGAGGGTCAGGCCGCACGCTGCCCAGTGAAATGCCTATGGACGCTACAGCATCTACAGTCACAGACCCACATGGGTTCACAGCAGTCCCACACAACTCACAGTTACCCAGCAACCCAGAGCCATGGCCAGGCATGGATGCAGAGACCAGCTGATTTGGCCAACTTTTCAAAGCCATGTCCTAAGGAAGTGCTGGGGAGAAACTGCCACAGCTCTGCCTTACCCAGGAGCACGTTGAGCAGCCAACTGTAAAAGTACTGGGTCCTCCTGGAGTGCTGGCAGATGCTCACCACTGAGCCAGCTGCCGTCCGCCGGACTGTAGGGGAACTTGACTTCAGATTTGCTATGAACGCCTTCAACAGAACCTGGGAAAGCCAAAATCCAAGCAGGCCAGAGATAAAGATGCTGTGAGGACTATCACATCTATATATTTGGACTTGACCTAGAAGCTCTAGGTGAGGATGCAGCTCCGTGACAGAGCATTCCCCTAGCTGTACCATGGACTTGACCCACAGCACACACACAAAAAGGCAGGCATAGTGTGTCTGCCTGCAACCCCACCACTCAGGAGCCTGAGGCAGGAGGACTACAAGTTTAAAGCTAGTATGGACTATGTTACAGGTTCTTGTCTCAAAAACCCCCAAAAAGGAAGAAAAAAATAAAGATCTAGAGCTTCAAATTCTTGTGGAGTATAAATTACAAATAATTAAGACTTCCCGATAGCTGAATGAAAAAATTCCAAATCTGGGACAGTCAGGTGAACTGATAAACATGTAGTCTGCTTCCTTCCTTACAAACCATAATAAGGACCTAACTTAGCACTGATACCACCCTCCACCCCCGTGAGAGGAAGGCTTCTGCTGCAGGAGAAGGTGCATCCCCCACAGCTCGGATAGAGTGACCATACTACACAAAATGAAGATGGCCAGAGACCACCTCAACAAATACTAACGTGAGGGTCGGAGGGTTAGCTCAGTGGTTCTGGCGCCTGCCTCACAAGTGCAAGGTCTTGAGTTTGATCCCCGGTAACCACATATAATACTGGGCGTGGAAACTCATGCCCACCAGCAATCAGTGCCACATGCCACAGTGCCAGGCATGGTGGCTCACGCCTGTGGTCCCAGCACTCGGGAGGCAGAGACAGCAGGACTGCTGAGTTCGAGGCTTGCCTGAACTACATGGTGAGCTCAGAGCCAGCCTGAACTACAAAGTGAGACCCTGTCTCAAAAGAAAAAAAAAAAAAAACTAACGTGAAAGGAAGAGGACCAGGCAACTACAGTAAGGGCTGGGCCCAATAATGCTGCTAGTATCCCTGAAATGTCCTAAGGACTGCCTGCAGGGGATATGACTGCACACACCCACCACTGTTTCCTCAGAGATCAGAGCCAACAGGACTCCCTAGGCCTTGGGAGAGCTCAAGGAGAAGGCACTGTAACTCCAACAGCAGCCACTTAAGTCCTAAAAAACTACTCAAAGGATGAGAAGGAGTGGCTGGCCAGCCACACTTGGGGGTGACTGTCACTTAGCATCCTTTCCCAGGGCCGGAGGTACAGCTCAGTGGCAGCACGTCCAGCAAGGGTGGGACCCTGGGTTCCTCTCTTGAGCACCACAAGTCAATAAACATCCACTTCCATCACGTGACTCATACTCTGAGTCATGCCAGAGCCAAGGAGGCACACAGGGAGCACTACACAGCTATACCAGGGACTATCAAGCAATGCTCAGGCAAGCCCCACATACTCGTCAACTGGCATCTGAGTACCAGATCTCTCCTCCAAAGTGGGGCTGCATTTACTATGAGGTTTAGAGATTTTGCAGACTAGACTGGAACTGCCAGCATAAGAGACGAGTCCCAAGTCAGAGACCTACAGTTCTAGGATACCACCCAGAAAATCCAGCCCACTTATCTCTGACAAACATTTTAGCTCTGAGAAAAGCTATCAGTACCTTAAAGAAAACACACACACACAGGTATAATTGGAAAAACTAAGTTAAAACCAAGTACATGGTCCACCCCTACAATCCCAGCAATTCAGGAAACTGAGGCAAGAGAATGCAAATTCCAGGCAAGACTGGACAACTTAATGAGACTCTGCCTCAAAACAGAATTTTAAAAATAGCTGAGGATGTAACTCAGTGGAAGAGCACTTGCTTGGCTTGCTCACCCATGGGTTCCATCCTCTGCACCAAAAGAAAGGAGGGGAGAAATGAAAGGAGAGCGGGAGGAAGAGTAAGGATCATGTTCTTTCAGTCTAAATCTACAGATGAAACAAGAGTTAAGCAGTATTATGAAGAGTCAGTCCATAGTGACCCTAAATAGTTAGGAGGCATAAGTAATAAAATCTAGCCTGAGAGCTCCAGGGGAATCTTCTAAGATCTAAACCTCCCAAGACCTAAACCTTCCAATCCCAAGAACATTCCAGCAGATGGAAGGTACCCAGACCAGGCTTGAAAGATTCTCAGAATGACAAGTACAGGCTGTACTAAGTAGAGAGTTCACTTTTTAAAGTACACATATACATAGTTTCAAGAGTAGTTCAGGAGTAGCAGGGCATGGTGGTACATATCTGTGATTCCAGCACTTGGGGGCTGAGCAGGAGGAGGGCCAGCCTGTACTACAAAATGAGTTTAAGGCCATCCTGAACTATACACTAAGAGCCTGTCTCAAAAAAAAAAAAAAAGTACTTCAGAAGAGAAAAGATAGATACATAGATAGATATAAACTTTAGAGTCAAGAGTACTTTAGAGACTGAAAACAGAAACTGAAACCATAATATGATGCCAGAATACATTCTTCAGAAAAGCCAGCACTCTGAGGAATAATAATTCCAAGTGCTGATAAGGATGCAGAGGGCTGGAGTCCACCATGAACCATTAACAGAGGGCCAACTAGTGCCACCCCATAGGAGTTGATCAGACGTGAGAAATGTATGTTGCAACCCCATCTCTGGGGGCCCAGTAGGTGTGGTACTTGTGCTTCAAAGACCACTGGTCACAAAATGGAAAAACTCGAAGTGGCCTGAGTGTCAAGCTACAATAAAAGAAACTAAAGCAGGCCAAGGAAAACTAAAGCAGTTCCAACACTTGCCTCACAAACGTAAGATCCCAAGTTTGACCCCTGGTACCAAAAAATAAAAAATCAGAACTAAGGCATATTACACAATGGAATGCTCCACAGCTAGAAAACTACTTGAACTACTAAGATATAGTAAGGTGGAAGAGTCTCACAAATTAATGTTGTGCAAAAGAAACCACACCAAAAGTAATAACTGCTAGATGGTTCTACACAGGCAGAACTTAAAAACGGGGTCTCTGTGTTCTTAGAAAACAGGACCCTTCCTACCTCTGGGGAAGCAAGGGGCAGTGGTAACAGGAGAGGTTCCTAAGGCTTGCAGGCCTAGCAGGAGAAAAGCGGCTCCTGTCCCTCTGCTGAGAGTGCCTACCATGCACAGGCCCGCCTCAAGCCTGCCCAAAAACCTCCTCGGCATCCCACGATGTCCTAACACACAGTCTCTGACACGGAGGAGATCAGACCGACACAGTGAGAAGAAGCTGTCACACAGATGTCACAGGGCAATGCATACATGGGGTAAGAGAACACACAGAAACACTGTGGGCTCTCAGGATCGCAAACTGAAGGAACTTGAACAGCAGGAACAAAAACGAACAGAAGGGCTTTTCTTTTGAAAGAAAAGAAAAAGATCACAGCTGCACATAGAAACACACACTTGTCATCTCAACTATTTGGGAGACTGAGGCATAAAAATCTCAGGTTCAGGGGCAGCCTAGGAAACTTGAGAAGATCCTGCCTCAAAAAATCAAAAAGAGCTAGTGGTGAGGCTCAGTGACAGAGTATCCCTGAGTCTGATCCCCAAGACTTCAGAAAAGAGACAGAGAGAGACAGAGAGAGATGGACAGGGAGACAGAGAGAGACAGAGAGAGAGAAGAGAGAGAAGGGGGGGATGGTGCAAGAGAGAGGATAATAATGTCTACCAATCTAGGAGGACCAATATCTAATTTCATAAAGAAAAAGCACAGAAAACAAAGAATTTATTAAAGAAATATGGGAAAAACACCCAGAACTGGAAGGTATGTTTCCAAATTAGAAGCTGCCAAGACACAACCCAAAGGTTAAAGTAAGTATCAGCCATGTGACTTCCCCCACAGCCCAGTTGGAGCCTACACAAAAAGGCAGAGCTCACATTCCCAAGGAAAAAGTATTTCCATCCCCAACTACTACACCCAACTGAGTAGAAGGAAGAAATGAAGGGATTTTGAGGAATGCAAAATCTCAATTTACTGCCTATTCATATCTTCTCAGGGAGCTACCAAGACTATCTGTGCTCCAAAGGCCACACTCAGGCAGCCTGCAGCAGGCAGTGAAGTGAGACCCAAAGACAGTGAACTGAGGGCAGCCTGCCCACACAGGCAGAGCTGGGCAGAGGACTCTGCTGAAAGGATGCCCTACTAACCCACCATGGTCACATGGATGACTGCATTGAGGTGCAGCATGCAGAGCCCTTGGATGGGAGGGAGCTGTGATGCCCAGAAAGAGTAGGTAAGTGTGGAGAGGCAGAAGAGTATACAAATGAGTCCACGCCTGTGTAACCAGTGTGACTGTTTATTCACACAGAATGATCAATACATGAGCAGTATGGTGGCCCACACCAGGAATTCTAGCAACTGCAGAGGCTAAGGCAGCCAGCAGCACCTACTGAACACTGATAAAACCATAGTGAAAAGGTAGGAGAAAATTAAGGCTAAACTCATCTCTTCCATTGTAGAAGTCTAAAATACAGCAATCCAAAAACAGAAGTCTGTGTGTGCCATGAGATAAGGTTCAGGAAAAGAAAAGGACTACTATCCTTGTTTACTCCTGAGTTTCACATTTCACTGACAATAAGTTAGAGCAAACATAAAAGTTCACAGAAGCAGAGAAACAAACTTTTTTAAATGTCAAAAGTACCAGGCATGGTGGCTCACGCCTGTTATCCCAGCACTTGGGGGGGCAGAGGCAGGAGGATTGTTGTGAGTCCAAGGCCAGACTGGGACACACAGTGAGTTCAGGGCCAGCCTGAACTTTATACAAAGCAAGAGACTGTCTCAAAAAAGAAAAAATGTCAAAAGTTCTGAAAGGAGATAATTAGATAATTTTGTACTCTATACAAAAAGGGAAAAAAAAAAAGCCGGGCATGGTGGCTCACGCCTGTAATCCCAGCACTTGGGAGGCAGAGACAGGAGGATTGCTGAGTTCGAGGCTTGCTGGGCTACACAGTGAGCTCAGGGCCAGCCTGGCCTACAAAGCGAGACCCTGTCTCAAAAAAAAAAAAAAAAAAAAAGAAATGACCCCAACTAAAACTACAAAAAATGATTATAAGAGGCTGAGGCAGAAGAATCACAAGTTCAAGCCTCGCCTAAGCAACTTAGGGACTTAGCAAAACCTTGCCTCAAAATTTTAAAAAGAGTTGGGAATATTGCTTTGTACAGCCCCTGGGTTCAATCTCCAATAACAAAAAAGAAGGGAAAAAAAAACCCCTACTATCTTCCACCAGATGCAGTTACACATGCCCATATTCTCAGCTACTCACGAGGCTGAGACAGAAGGATCACAAGTTCAAGGTCTGTCTGTGCAACTTAAGGAGACTCTGATTCAAAACTAAAAAGGACTGGGCCAGAGATTTAGCTCAGTGGTTCCAGCACCTGCCTAGCAAGCACAAGGTCCCTAATTCAAACCCTGGTAACCACATACAACAATACCAGATGTGGTGACTCATACCCAACAGCAATCAGTACCACACACTATAATGCTAGGTGTGGTGACTCATGCCTGTAATCCCAGCACTCAGGAGGCAGAGGCAGGAGGATTGCTGAGTTCGAGGCTTGCCGGGGTTACATAATGAGCTCAGGGCCAGCCTGAACTACAAAGTGAGACCCTGTCTCATAAGCAAAACAAAATTAAAAATTAAATTACATTAAATTTTTGTTTGTTTGTTTGTTTTTGAGACAGGGTCTCGCGTTGTAGTTCAGGCTGGCCCTGAGCTCACTATGGTGCCCAGGCAAGCCGCCACGAACTCAGCAATCCTCCTATCTCTACTTCCCGAGTGCTGGGATTACAGGCATGAGCCACCACGCCCTGCATTGTGGTACGTGGTGTTGATTGTTGGTGGGCATGAGTCTCCACGCCCAGTATTATATGTGGTTACCAGGGATCAAACTCAGGACCTCGTGCTTGCGAGGCAGGCGCCTGAACCACTGAGCTAACCCTCCGGCCCTATATTAAATTTTTTAAAAAAAGGATTCTGGTGTGGCTCAGTTGTACAACACCCCTACAATGGATCCCTAGGACTCAGAAAAAAATCACTACCTATCATATTCCTGGTCCTCAGCCTCTTGCAAGGTAGACATCACAGAGGTAACTGCTGCCAATAATCACAGCAGGCACACCTCTTCTGCACACCTTAGAAAGCGAGAAGTGAATCTAAGAGTGGCACTGTCCCCACTCCCAAAGCACAAGGCTTTTACTACTACACTGAAGTATTTAGTCATGATCTACCTTCATCATCCCAAACATCGTGAAACTGGATTTTAATATCACCTCAATATTAAAGAGAAAACTTTGAAGCTCAGAGAAAAAAAAACTTAAGAGGATAAATAACTTACACAAAGTCAAATGGCTATCTACCTCAGAAGAGTCCTCCATGGGAACCTTTCATGTCCCATCTTAAGAACAGGAAGGAAACAGACTAAAAGTGGCTGGGCAACTGGCCTAAAGCGAAGAGCTAGCGAAGAGGGCAGACGTCCACATCCACCTAGACAGGAGTGTTACAACTGGACTCTCAGAAGCCCAGGCCAGAGCCACAAAACATGAAGAGGCCTAGAATCCTGCAAGTTGCAGGCTGTGTGACAGAGTCACAATTTCTGGGCACCTTTTAAAAACCTCTAAAGCAGGTCCAGAGGGTTAGCTCAGTGGTTCCAGCGCCTGCCTCGCAAGCCCAAGGACCTGAGTTCAATCCCCGGTAACCACATATAATGCTGGGCATGGAGACTCACACCCACCAAAAATCAACACCGCATACCACAATGCCAGACGTGGTGGCTCACGCCTGTAATCCCAGCACTCGGGAGGCAGGGACAGGAGGATTGCTGAGTTCGCGGCGGCTTGCCTGGGTACCATAGTGAGCTCAAGGCGAGCCTGAACTACAACACAAGACCCTGTCTCAAAAAGAAAAAAAAAAAAAAACCTCTAAAGCAACCTTGCAGGTGGCCTGCTGAGCTGTAGTGGAGCTGCTGCGGAGCCCAGGGACTCTAGGGCTCTCCCACCCACAACCCCACCCCACCCCCGTGAGCTCTCCTACAAATGTCCGTCCACAGTGAGGTGAAGGTCCTAGACACCAAAGACAATCTGCTCTAGAAAATGCCATCTGAATCTGACTCTCTAAACCACTTCCCTACCAACTCCTCCCAGTGACAGCAAGGCAGGAGTGGATAGAAACTGCCTCAAGTGACACAGGTGATGGGGTTCTAAACTATGAAGCACACTAGGACTCAAAAAGTACTCTCAAATGACCACAAAGCCAGGAGGCTGAGTCCATAAGAATCATTCATAGCACATTCATTGCATGACTGTGGTCAAAGGCAACAATCATACCTTAATTTCATTGTCATTTGCAAAATTGCCAAAAGAAGCCATAATTTTGGGAACAGCTACAGCCAAGGTCTCCTGGACAGATTCTTCAGGTCTCTTGCTCGTTCGAGTCAGGCACGGCAGAAGGTTCACCAAGTAAGGCCTGTGTGCAGAAGAACACTTGTCACTGTGCAGGTTCTCTAGCTCCCAGTGAGGGGAGAGCCAGGTGTAGAAGCACAGCAGCCCTTGACACAGGCCAGCAGCACTCAGCCACGAGACCAAGAGGACTAGACACAAGTGACATCCAACTGCTCTCCACCACTCCAGTCACACAGGACTCTTAAGCTGGGCTCAAAAGTTATTTGCAATAAATTATAAGAGGTATTAAAATTCTCATTTTTAAGTAGAAACCACAGGTAATGTGAGCAAACAGTGCTTTAGAAACAAACAAAAAAATATCATTAAAATGAATATAACTTTCTTTTAAAAGGAGCATTATAAACTAGGAAAGATGTTCAAGCCAACTGAAGCTGTAGCCTGAACCTCTAAAAGGAAACAGACATAGAAGGAAGAAGCAGTGAGTGATCCCTGGTCTGGTGGGTACAGCCTCTGCGCTGTGATGATCAAGACAGGCAGCACTCAAGGCCACTGACTCCCAGACGACTTCCTGATGCAGAGCTGGGGTAGCTGGGAATGTGTCAGACACAGAGGCCAGGGGCCTACCAAAGGAGGGGATTCCTCTGTGGGGCCTGAAGAGAAATGTGAGACAACCACCAGGAGGACAGCAAACCTGACTTAACATGCTGTGTCTGCAGAGATGAGGCCAGCAGGGAGGGAAGAGGAGTCTGGGGATGAGAAAGAGAGTCTAAGGAAAGGAATGTCGAGACGATTATGTTTTTTAAGAGCACTTTTGTTGTTATGTGGTGAACTTGGGTTTGTTGCTTTAGGTGTGTAACAAATTTTTCAAAATAAGAACAGTTGGCTTGGGAATGCATAGCTGAGGCTCTGAATTCAAATTCTCAATACACACAAACATTCATAAATATAAAGAGAGTAAAGAAAAGGGCATATAAAAAGTAACTTCCTTAGTGATCATACATTACACCCACACAAGATCCTTATTCAAACTCAACCTCAGTGGAATACATCTCCACTGTATATGAACAGGGAGTGTTTAGGCCCCTCTACCTACCAATTTCTCAGAGAGAGAGCTGAGGGCCTCTGAGACACCAGCAGTTTGACAGAAGGAAGGAGCTGGTAAAAACTACAGTCCTGCATTATTTTTTGAGTACACAACAAACTGTTTCAACTAGTCCAAACTTTATGTATAGGTCAACATTCATATTTTCTACAGATAAGAGGACAATATCTATTTTTCTATAACTCCTATAACTGGATGTAATAAGGCTACAGATTAGCTGGGGCTTCAGCAGAGAACAGGACAGCAAGGACCCCACTGCTTCGTGCCCATGTCCTTCTTACACATTGCAGGAGCATGGGGCAAACAGCACACAAGCACAGGACGGAGTACATGGCAACACTCCCAGCAGGGCTGGCTACAGCAAGCGCCAGTGTGGAGGGGCAGGTGCAGCCAACAGCAAGAGACAGAGAAGATAACCAGAAGGGGCCGAGGGACATCTTACCTGCACTTCTGAGGCCGAACCAGGTGAGCCAGCTCAGCAAACCTCCACAAGGCAGCACGCAAGCTCCGAGGGGCACCATTCTGAGTGTGTTTAATCAGCAAAGGGTCAAATTAAAAACATGTGTGATTGTCACCAAAATGTTGCAAGAAAACAAAACATTCTCCTACTGTTACTCTATTATGCTTTTAGAGAAAGAGCAGTTAAATGTCTGAAATACCTGGGAACTACTTCAGAGATTTTTAAGGTCCACTATACTTCAATTATAAAGTTGTAAGAAAAAAAATTAAATTTCCTTTTTTGTTTTGTTTTTGAGACAGGGTCTCACTTTGTAGTTCAGGCTGGCCCTGAGCTCATTATGTAGCCCAGACAAGCCTCAAACTCATAGCAATCCTCCCACCTCTGTTCCCCAGTGCTGGGATGACAGGCGTGAGCCACCTACACTCCCCAGCACTGTGGTGTGTGGTACTGATTGCTGGTGGGCATGAAACACCGTGCCCAGTATTGTGGTATGTGGTTACCCAGGATTGAACCAGGGACCTTGCACTTGGCAGGCAGGCACCAGAACCACGAGCTAAATCTCCCGCCCTAAGTTGCCATTTTAAACTTTCATTCAGCTAATGAAAAGCAACCTCTTAAAGCAAAATAGAATAATAAAGTCTTAAAACTTTATTCCCTCGGGCCGGAGGGTTAGCTCAGTGGTTCCAGCGCCTGCTTCGCAAGCGCAAGGTCCTGAGTTCGATCCCCGGTAACCACATATAACGTTGGGCGTGGAGATACGCCCACCAGCAATCAACACCGCATACCACAATGCTGGACGTGGTGGCTCACGTCTGTCATCCCAGCATTCGGGAGGCAGAGACAGGAGGATTGCTGAGTTCGTGGCGGCTTGCCTGGGCACCATAGTGAGCTCAGGGCCAGCCTGAACTACAAAGCGAGACCCTGTCTCAAAAAGCAAAAAAAAAAAAAAAAACAACTTTATTCCCTTTTACAGTTTTACTTTTTTTTTCTTTTTTAACTAAAAGCTTCCTACATACTGCTGACTTTAATGCAATGGAAATTGAAGGGCTACCTTCTTAATTTCCTTGTAGAGTTCTAACTGGAGCCTTGGAAGGTTGGAATCCATCAAAGCCTACAGGGAAAAGAGAATTAAAGTACCATATCACAGCAATACATTCACACCCATGTTTATAGCAGCACAGTTTATAACAGCTAAATTTTAGAAACAGCCAAATGTCTATCAACTGATGAGTGGATAAAGATTTTTTCATATACAGTGGAGGACTACTCAGCTATAAAGGTTAAGCTTGAGAAATCGCAGCTAAATGGATTCTAACTCAGGGCCTTGCACTGGCCAGGCTGGTGCAGTACCACTGAGCCACAATGGATGCTACTTTTAAGTGAAATAAATCAGACAGACATGTTAAAATACTCCTGTGTGTCTGGTGTTAGAAAGTCTAAGGATAAATCAAGACCAAAATGTATAAGAGACACTGGAAAATGGGAAGATGTTCAAATGAGAAAGGGAACAAGGAAAAGGGAGGGAAAAGGAAGGATGGGACAAGAAAGAAAAGAATAGAAGGAAAAAATGGAAACAAAGCTTTTCTACATAAGGAGGGGAAGATGGGTAAAAGGGAAGGGGAGTGAGAAAAAAAGGAGCAGCAAGATATACCATATACAGGTATAAATCCCCTAAGATGAATGTTATCACTATATAGATATAAATTGTACTAATAAAAAATTGTTACTTTTTTTGAGACAAGGTCTTGCTTTGTAGTTCAGGCTGGTCCTGAGCTCACTATGTAGCCCAGACAAGCCTCGAACTCAGCAATCCTCCTGCCTCTGCCTCCTGAGTGCTGGGACTACTGGTATGAACCACCACACCCAGCACTGTGGTGTGTGGTTACCAGGGACCGCACCAGGGACCTTGCACTTGCTAGGCAGGCACCAGAACCACTGAGCTAAATCTCCAGCCCACTAATAAAATTTTTTAAATCCCCCAAATAAGGAAATTCAGCAAAGGGGGGGCACCCTGCAGGGAAATGTAAGAGGTCTGTGTAAGGGTGATGTCCTCCTCTCACACCCCGAAAAATGAAAAGGTGACCAAAACTCAGCTTGAAGCAGCATAAAATACAACCGCAGCTAAGTGAGGCAGCTGCTCACTGAGAGAAGCAAATGCATGCACAGTTCTCAGCCAAAATGGACACAGGCCGCTAACCTGAAGAAGAGCATGAAGGTGACCAGGGATTTAGCCCAGCGGTTCTGGCATCTGCCTGGCAAGTGCAAGGTCCTTGGTTCCATCCCTGGTAACCACAGCCATTAATACCAGCTGTGATGACTCACGACCACCAACAATCAGTACCACATACCACAGTGCCAGGTGTGGTGGCTCACGCCTGTCATCCCAGCACTCAGGAGGCAGAGGCAGGAGAATCGCTGAGTTCCAGGCTTGCCTGGGCTCATAGTGAGCTGAGGGCCAGCCTGAACTGCGAAGCAAGACCCTGTCTCAAATTGAAAAAGTAAAGAAGCTGAGGGCCAGCCTGAACTGCGAAGCAAGACCCTGTCTCAAATTGAAAAAGTAAAGCATGAAGGACAAAGAATTTAACTTTCATGATAAATACTATGTAACATCAAAATTAAAATTAATTCCAGAGCTCTCACAGGAAGCCTCTAGTGGTGTATAGACCACTGCAATTGAGGTAAGCCCTGAGAAGACTTCAGGGCCAGGAGTCTGAGGGTACTTGTAAGTCCCAGCCTGCCTTTCCCCTGCCACTAGGGGCAAACCTAGCTGAATATGGATACTACTCCACCTACTGAACCTGAGGACTACAGGTCTGAACAAGGAGGCAGAAATCTGAGTGCAGCAAAGATGCTCATGCCAACTGTAAATGGCAGAGAGAAAGAAAGAGATTATCTTATGTTCGGGGGTATATTGGGAGGAGCTGGCATTTCTACACTTAGAAACTAGAAACACAAGGGGAAATGGGAAAGAAGCAGAGAGTTGGGCAGAGAAAGAACCTAAGCCACAGCTGCAACTCACAGCCAAATTGTACAGCCTCCAGGCATAGGCCAGGCCACACAATTCCAGGAAAGTCTGAGGAAAGCAGGCTTCGAACGGCAAAATGATCAGTATCAGAGGGTCTGGGTCTTACTGCTCTGTATGTCCCTACTGATTTCCTACTTGCACACACAAGGCAATCCATGATTACCCCAACATCAGGCTGGGGATCCTTAGCATGCTTGAGCCCTTGGGGTTGATTCCTAGCACCATAAAAAAATAAAGAATTTTCAAAAGAATCAAATTATTAGCTTGATCCTGCCAGAACAATAAAAGTGGGCAAGAGTACCCAGGCCTGGGGAGCAAGTGGAACTGAAACAGGCCATCTGCAATCATGCTGTGCAACACCACCATGTGGGTTCACCACTGCCTCACGCACTCAGGGTGGCGACACTGACTTGCCATCGAGCCACCATGAGAGGCAGCAGGCAAAAGTATCAGGCTCAAAGCTCAGGTGCAGGGAAGGGCAGGACGACAACAACAGAGAAGATCTGAATGAGGAGAGCATGGTGGCCTGGAGATCATCTGCCACCCAGGTGGGGAAGACCCTACAGGCAACAACTCCTTAGACACACATAGAGAAAACAGAATGCAGCTGGCATACGGTCACACCACATCCCTCCCTCACTGGGCAAAGAGTGTGAGAACTGGGTTACTGATAAGACTACTTCTTACTGCCCTGATGACCCAGGCTCTGGCAATGCCCACACTAACAAATATGCACAACAAAAACTATTTGGTCTTATTTTATAGTTGAGAAAAGTAAGTCTCCAAGAAATTAAGTACACTTCCAAAGTTCTTCAGTGGGTAGATACAGAGGCAAGATTCTAACACACACCTCTAGACTCACTCTGCCTATCAATGATTTTTATAACTA
This sequence comes from Thryonomys swinderianus, assembly GCA_004025085.1. NCBI lineage: Eukaryota > Metazoa > Chordata > Mammalia > Rodentia > Thryonomyidae > Thryonomys > Thryonomys swinderianus. Next base: position 19,229 of record PVIC010018994.1, read on the forward strand.
ACTGTGACTTTCAACTTGACTGAATTAAGAAACATCTGGGTTGTTTGAGTGGGCCAGGCAGGTGTGATCTGGGTGAAATTTCCTCCCTGGCTCTCTTCCTAGCCACTGGGAAGTGAGCAGCTTTGTTCCACCACATGCTTCCACCAGGAGGCTCCTGTCTGGGAACTAGAAGATCAGACTGAACCCTCTGAAACTGTGAGCCATAATCTTTTTCTCCTTTAAATTGTATTAGCAGGTACTTTGTCCCAAAGGTGAAGTGACTAGTACAATTCTTGACTTCCTTATACTTAGGAGCAACAGGGTGACTCTCTCCCTAGGAGGCTGGACCCATGAAGAAAGGGAAGGTTTACTACTTGGCCTACATAAGATATGATATTCTGCAAAGCAAAGCTTTGAGAAGAGACCATAGGACAGTTCTGTCTTAGGGCTAATAGAGAAGGGAAATAACTAGCCTAACTCTTGGAGGGACAGAATTCTTAGTTTACTCAGGAAGTGAGTATGAGTAAGAGGACAGCTTTCAAGAGGAGCGATGAGACAGCACCCTTTCTCAAAGCCTTATCTCAATTTCAGGGCTCGGACTAGAAGTACAGCAGTAGGAGAACAGGAAAAACTTCAAAGGGTGAGTCCTGCAGAGAGGAGAACAAGAAACACATTCTCCTCAGCTATCATCAAGAAACAGGTTTTGGAGAAAGTGCCAAGAACCATGTCACAGAGCCTTCCTTAGTGTCAGTCAGCCTACAGAGGGGTCAATATGCAACTCTGGCTCAATTCAAAAGATCCATTCATTGGGCTGGAGATTTAGCTCAGTGGTTCCTGCACCTGCCTTGCAAGTGCAAGGTCCTGAGTTCGATCCCGGTAACCACATAGAATGCTGGGCGTGGTGACTCACGCCCACCAGCCATCAATACCACATACCACAGTGCCTGGTGTGGTGGCTCACGCCTGTAATCCCAGCACTCAGGAGGCAGAGACAGGAGGATTGCTGAGTTCACAGTGGCTTGCCTGGGCTCCATAGTGAGCTCAGGACAGCCTGAACTACAAAGCGAAACCCTGCCTCAAAAAAAAAAAAAAAAAAAAAAAAAAAAAGATCCATTCACAAACTCAAGGTGCAATCCAATCAAGGACCAGGACAGGAAGAATAATAAAAATAAACACAGCTCTGCAGTACGTTAAGAATCAGTGCGTGGAGGAAAGGGGTTGAATCTTCTGCAGCAGCAAACAGAAGAAAGGCACAGCAGAGGAGAACCACACTGGCGTGAGCAGACTGTCAGAAAACACAGGACAGAACCTGACTGGCGCTCTGCCCTCTCTCACTCTCCCAGTGCAGCAAGCCAGCGGCACTGCTCTCCTGCCTTTGTCACCCTGTGGGCGCTCCTTCCCCACTCATGTCATACTCCTTCCAGATAAACCAGCAACTCAAGAAGCCACACCACACACCACAGCAGTGCGGCCTGACCCTCTGAGGACAGGCGAAGGGGACAGAGGAGGGGCACTCGAAACACTGAAGCCAGACTTAACTTCGCTCTGCTGCTCTCCCAGGCCTCCCTGGCTCTGCCAATGCCCACCAAAGCAGTGTCCACAGGTGTTTCTCCTGGGAGCAGCAGGGGCCCCTCAAAGCTCTTCTCTGATCCCCACACTGCGGGGAAACAGCTCCTTCCCTCTGGGCTGGCACTGACATTACTTGCCTGAGATGGAAGCCAGGAGACATCCTCCAGCCAAGCCACCCCGACACAAGAATGCTGGCCAGAGGCAGCTCCTGCCCGCCAGCCATGGCTATAGCCCCAAGGTCACAGAGCCCACAGGTTCTTACTTTGATGACTTTGTTGAGGCATTCGTCTGCCACCATCCTGACATCTGACTCCACATCATCACTGCATAGCAGAAAAAGTTCCATGGCAATGCCCAGGAGTTTCTGAAATTCTGGAGAATTTCTAAGTAAAGAAAGAAGAAAAACTGTCAGAACCAACAGGAGCCTAAGGAGACATGACAAGAAACTACAGTGAGCTGTCCAGTATCCTGGATGAGATTCTGCAATGGGAAAAGGACATTTGTAAAACTTAAGGGAATCTAACCAGGAGTGATGGTGCACACCTGTAATTCTAGCACTCAGCAGGCTGATGAGGGAAGCTGAGGCAGGAGGACCACTGTGAATTCAAGACGAGCCTGGGCTACACAGTTCAAGCCCAGCTTGAGCTATATCACAAGACCCTGTCTCAAAAAAACCCACAAACTTAAGGAAATCTGAAAAGGTTAGATTTTAGTTAGTAGTTAATATTAATTCACTAACTGTGAAAAATGGACCACACTAATATAAGACGCTAATTAGTACAAGTAATTGAGTATAGGGGTATATGTCAACTTTTAAACTTTCAAAAGTTTTCTATAAATATAAAACTAGCCTAAAATAAGGAAGAATAAAGATTATACTTGCAAATCAAATCTCTTAAACTTCTAATTAAATACCTTTAAAAAGACATTACTTCAGGGCCAGAGATTTAGCACAGTGGTTCCAGTGCCTGCCTCACAAACGCAAAGGTCCTGAGTTCGATCCCCAGTAACCATACAATTCTGGGTGTGGTGACTCACGCCCACCAGCCATCAATACCACATACCACAGCTCCGGGCGTGGTGGCTCATACCTGTCATCCCAGCACTTGGAGGCAGAGACAGGAGGATTGCTGAGTTCAAGGCTTGCCTGGGCTACATAGTGAGCTCAGGGCCATCCTGAACTACAAAGCAAAACCCTGTCTCAAAAAAAAAAAAGATATTACTTCAGATACTTAAACCCCAGGTAGCTCCGTTTTACTTCAGAGCACTGAAAAATCAGTCTAACACTCTGGCTCCTGCACACTCTCAACAAGCTGAATCCCCAGCCTCACAGTCAGACTTTGGGTTACACTAGACAGAAAGGCCAGAGCCTAAGCGCCTTCTGTAAACTTTTAAAACTCTAACAGTCCCATCTGGGCTGTCACAACCCAACTGGCTAAGGCCAGCGCCAAACAGAGGCTATCAGCCATGCACATCAAAGTCTGAAATGTCCCACACTAAGCACACAAGGTTCCTCAGAAGCAATCCCAGGACACAGGTCTGAAGAGTCAGATCTAGAATCCCATCTCTGCATCTAAGTCTAAAGTACCCTAACATGGAGTCCCTGTCCCTTTTCCTTCAGACCATAATTCCCACAGCGAGTCAGGAGACAGTCAGGAGCCTGCGAGAAAGCAAAGGACCCTGTTAGTAATGATCAATAAAGATAAAAGCAAGAAAGAAGACAGGCCTCAGCAGCCTGTCATCTGTGAGGAAGACAGGCACAACAGAAGAGCTAGGAGGGAAGGTCTCTGACACGCCACAGCAGCAACCCACAGAGTTCTGGGGGTGTTAGATATGCCACTTCATGTGTCCTGCTAGAAATAAGCATGATTCATTTTAGTATTTCATTTAGCCCAGTATATCCAAATACTATTTTGGCATATAGTCAATATAAAGAAACTGCTGAGCTATACGGCAATACTTTTTATGGCACATCTCAACTGAGACATTGAATTTTCATTAGAAATACTCTACCTATATTTAGATTTCATAAGATTCAGCTAAAAAAGCTCATACTAGCTGGGTGTGGTGGCTCACACCTGTAATCCCAGCACTCGGGAGGCAGAGACAGGAGGATTGCTGAGTTCGAGGCTTGCCTGGACTACATAGTGAGCTCAGAGTCAGCCTGAACTACGAAAGCGAGACCCTGTCTAAAAAAAAAAAAAAAAAAAAAAGCTCATACTAATTCCAACCAAATACCAATTTTTGTTTGAATTTAAAATAGAATCAGGTTTCTCAGCTTGCAAGGAAGTTACCCATCTCATTCGTGGTTGACCTGACTGACATAAACAGTTATAACACTCCTTCTGAAGTAAATGTCATCTCCATCAGGCTGAGCCTGTTGTCTGTGACTTCATGCTTTCTTATTGATAAGCTGGTCTTATCGATTCACCAACATTCTCAAAAAATCAACTGCCACTTCTGCTCTTGTCTTGATTATACCCATTCTTCCCACAACTCTGGATTCCATGTTTTCATCTTTCTGACTTTGGGATCACTGAAATTATCATGTTCTGAAAGACATTTAATGCTTTAATTTTTTTTTTGTTTTTTTGAGACAGGGTCTCACTTTGTAGTTCAGGCTGGCTCTGAGCTCACTATGTAGCCCAGGCAAGCCTCAAACTCAGCAATCCTCCTGTCTCTGCCTCCCGAGTGCTGGGATTACAGACGTGAGCCACCACGCCCGGCTAATGCTTTAAATTTTGCTCTAAAATATGATTACAGCATCCCACAGTTTACAAGTGTACTGCTTTTAATTAATTTAAAATGATTTAGACTTTCCATCTTGACTTCTTTGACCCATGTGATGCTTTCCATACATTCAGGCTTTTCCACATTAACTCTCTGTAACAGTGATCCTGCAGTAGGAGAACATGCTTTGTACGGCTTGCACCTTTCACAGGTAACTTGCTTTGGAGTCCAGCATCTGACCTCCACTGGCAGAGATCCTGTGACAATGTAAGGAGTGCATCATGGAGTGACAGTCATGTCACCATGGTGAATAACTGGTCAAGTCCTCTAGAGCTGGATTTTAGGACTAATGTGCTCTATGAATTATTAAAGGAAGCTGCTGAAATCTTTGGCTGTAACATTGTACTTGCAGTTCTACTGTCCCTTCAATTTTTGTTAGTACATGTTTGCATGTACATTCACTATGGGAAGTTGGTACATGTATGACTTTAATTTTTGAAGCTCCACAGGTGGGGCATAAACACTGAGGATGATTATACCTACTTGAAAACTAATCCCCTTTGCTAGGAAACAGCCATCCTGTCTGGGGTAGCAGCCTGAGCTATGACAGTCACTTTGTCTGAGTTAGTACAGCTGATCTGGCTTCCATCTCATAACTACTGGCAGGCAGTGTCATACTCTTACTAGTCTTCTACTTTTACCTTATTTTTAAAATGTGCTTCATATAGGCTATATATATTGATATGGCCTGACTTAATATGAAAAATCTTTCCTTTTACATTTCATGTCCTTATTACTATAAAATGATTCAGATCTACCATTGGACTATTTCCTATTTATCTCTATGTTCTTTACCTTTTTCCTTACTTCTGGCTTATTGTGGCTTACTTTTTTTTTTTTTTGAGACAGGGTCTCCCTTTGTAGTTCAGGCTGGCCCTCAGCTCACTATGTAGCCCAGGCAAGCCTCAAACTCAGCAATCCTCCGCCTCTGCCTCCCGAGTGCTGGGATGACAGGCTTGAGCCACTAAGCCCAGCATTTATTATGGATTACTTTTTTTTTTTTTTCGAGACAGGGTCTCGCTTTGTAGTTCAGACCCTGGCCCTGAGCTCACTATGTAGCCCAGGCAAGCCTCAAACTCAGCAATCCTCCTGCCTCTGTCTCCGAGTGCTAGGATTACAGATGTGAGCCACCACGCCTGGCTATTATGGATTACTTTTATGATTCCATTCCATCTCCTTTATTTGGTTTGCAGGTAATAATTCTTTGTTGCACTTTTAGAAGTTGCTTTACTGTTCATAATATATAACTTTATCACACTGTACCTGAGTGAATATATTACATTGCCAAGAAGAAACAAGTTTCCTACAGCTGCTCTAACAAAGCACAGCAAACTGAGTTTGTTTAAAATGCAAACTGAGTAGCTTACTCTAAGAAGGTGTTCTTTCACAGCTCTGGAGGTGAGAGTCCAAACTCAGCCCACAGAGCTGAGATCAAGGTGCAGCAGACTCTGCACACCCCTGGGCTCCATGAGGTACTGCTGCTCGCCCCAACCCTCACACAGGAGCACAAGCACCACCCCACAGTGTCAGCCAGTGGGCCCTTGCTGGAACACATGAATCAGAGATGATCAACTAGACAGTCTCAGGCTGTTCACATTAGTGCAACAAATGTGAAAATAGCAAACCAAAGATGACTTTTAAGCAAAGTGGTTATCAAGAGTCCTAATTAAGGGGCCAGGGATTTGGCTCAATGGTTCCAGTGTCTGCCTAGCAAGCGCAAGGTCCCTGGTTTGTTCCCCAGTAACCACACACCACAGGGCCAGGTATGTTGATTCACGCGCACCAGCAATCAGTACCACATAACACAATGCCAAGCATGGTGGCTCATGCCTTAAATCCCAGAACTGGGGAGGCAGAGGCAGGAGGATTTCTGTGAGTTCAAGGCTAGCCTGGGCTACATAGTGAGTTCAGGGCCAGCCTGAACTACAAAATAAGACCCTGCCTCAAAAAAAACAAAACAAAACAAAACAAAAAAGAGTGCTAATTAAGTATAAACATGTTGTTCAATGATCACAGTGGTTATAATTATTGCAACAGAAACCTTACTTTTGATTGTATGTACACAACTAAAAACATAGGAAAAGGATCTCTATTTTAAATAGATTTCTTAAAGACAACTGGGGGCACAAAGAACATTCTGACCCATTCAGATTGAAAACAATTTTATTTACTGTAGAAATTTACATTTGATTACCTGAGAGACTGTGCCACTATGTTTTCACATATTGTCAGACAATGATTCACACGGTCTTTCTTGGTGGCAGAGAGTTCCTTCTTTCTACAAATAAAAATAAAAGAAGGAAAAAAGTGAACTTGTGTTGAGGCATCCCCTTCATTATTTCTATACTTCATTCATGGATTTATTCATCTATTCAGTTCTTCCTGACCACAACAGACTCTTACACTCCACACTGGGTCAAGTTGGGTCAAGACAGGGAGGCAGAGGAGCTCCACCAGTACCTTCCTAACTACAATCCACAGAAAAAGCAGACCATGTCACAAAAGCATTCCCTGTGTCAGAGAGAAAGGCAACGGAAACAAATAATGACTCATTCAAAATCACATAAACCAAAGGAGCAGGGCCAAACAGGCTCTTCTGGCTTTAAATATAAACGGTATCTTACCAATTCAAGTCCCGTACCCATTTTTCCCCACATTAATATTACTGAAACTGGAATACATCTTAGAACCAATGGCATGTCATAGTTTAATTAGCAGCTTTTGCCATTTGCAGCAGTTCAGAGATGATGGCATAGATTACAATGGATGGGACACATGCAACTCATTGAGACCAATAATAATATGTTACCCATTATGAATACCAAGCTGCCTCCATTTCTCAAAATCACACTGGCAACTTAGGACAGTCAACACACCATACAGGTCTCAGACAGGCATACACAGAAGCGAACTATTTCAATATCCCCAAAGAGACAGAAATAAGCCTCCTACTGAGACTTCTCAGGGCAAAAGCAGATAACTGCCTAGTCAATACACCAGACTAAAGCACTTCTTTCCTACCAAAACCCATGGTTTCAGAAGTCTTCAAACTCAGGTCAGTAAGGATTGAAGGTAAGAGGTGATCCAAATTAAGGTGCTAATTAGAAAGAATGAAACCAGAAGATCACTAAAGTTTCAGGGGGAATTCTAACTACAAAGAAACAAAAACTAATTTATAATCACCTGTGATTATTCAAGTCCAAATATAATCTCCAGGTTGATGAAAGCACATGTAAAGGCACAAGCCACTAAAACTGTACAAATCTACTGCAGGCATACCTCTGACAGCCACTTCAGAGGTGGTGAGGGAGGAAAACAGACAGAGAAGATTTCCACAAGGGTGAGGGCTAGGCCAAGAAGAGTAGACAAGGGTTCCCGGCAGAAAAAAGGACCAGGGCCTGAATGTTACCACCAGTGAGGAATCAGATGGTACTCTGGCCAGTGATGGTTACCATTGAGCTCCTTGCTAAAAGGGGCTTTTACTGACACATTACACTAATCCACACTCCATCTTTCCTTCTTAGGTATCTCCCTTGTAAGAAATTTCCCTCCTGGCAGCTTGCTAAAGACATCTGACTGAGCCCCACAGATGAAATGGGAACAGGTGTGCTATGTGCTATGCCTTGCAGCCCTAGGAAATTCCTCTTTTATATACCTCCTAGCAAAACAAATATGCCTAACTCCTTGCTTTTGATTATATGGATAATGATGAGAAGTCTTCAGGGCAATAAAGACAGCAAGATCTTGGTCCCAAGTGACCCTAAGAAGCCCAGGCTCCCACAGACCTCCCATCCTCATGAGCCACTCACTTCAAAGGTGCCATGGTGGATACAACCCAAATATCCTTCAGCTGAGGAAAATGACACAAAATGCTGCAACCAGACAATGGAAAACTCCTTGGCCACCAAGAGCCAAAGACAGAACAAACTCTGGTACATTGTGTATAGGGACACAAGCTAGGCTCAAAGGCCACAATGGATGATTTCACCTACAACATTATGAAACAGATCCACAAGAACAGAAAAGTGGCCAGTAATTTCCAGGGGGAGGTAAGCATTGGAGGGATGGGGAGCTGCTGCTCTAAATCCTGATCGTGGCGGTAGTCACAGGGTGTGGCAGTAGTCACAAGGTGTTAGGCACTGGTTCACAGTCACAGAGCTGCACCCTAAAATGACATCTAACTTTATGTGAATTACACCTTTACTTAAAGGAAGAAAATGCTATGAGAAGAAAGATATTCTCTTCTCTAAGGTACTGAATTAGTATTCTCTAATGCTACAATATTAAAGACTTGGTTACAGCAGCTTAGGTTTTGCCAGGCTTAAGCTACGATAGAACTAGAGAACACTGGCTTTGCTGAGCACTGTAGCTACAAACTAACCACACCTGCCTATTCCCCCACCAAAGAGGAAACTCGTTCTGGCCTTGAAAGATGTCAACTCACACATGTCTAAGGGAACTCTTCAGAGGGTGCTCATGAGAGGAAGGCTGACAGACAATGAATTCAGTGGACCTTAACAAGTATCATGGCTACCATAGAAACTCAGGAACTGAGACTTTTGGGGATATCAGGGACCCCCAAAACCTCAGGCTGAAGCCTCTGCCTGCGGACCAGCAAGATGTGGTTCAAAGGTCCCTCAGTTCTCCAATCCCAACTACCCCTGAAGGTGGCGACAGACGCAGCGTGGCACACAGTGTCCTGTCTGTGCTGGGCCACTGTGATGCTCACATCTGCAGGCCTGTCTCCCAGAATGAGCCCCATGCTGATGGCTGGAGAAACCTCCAAGGGGGTGGTTCCCCGAGTGCCTTCTGGCTGCTGCAGGAGTCTGTGAATAGTGCACCACCATCTCACAGACGTATCTGTCATCTCTGTGGCTAACGTGACAGCACTGCAGACCTATCTTCCTACAATTCATACAAATAAATAGAAGCTTACATAAATTTTTTTTTTAAGACAGGGTCTCGCTTTGTAGTTCAGGCTGGCCCTGAGCTCACTGTGTAGCCCAGGCAAGCCTCGAACTCAGCAATCCTCCTGTCTCTGCCTCCCAAGTGCTGGGATTACAGGCATGAGCCACCACGCCCGGCACTGTGGTATGAGGTATTGATGGCTGGTGGGCGTGAGTCACCACACCCAACATTGTGGTTACCGGGAATCAAACTCAGGACCTTGCGCTTGCGAGGCAGGCGCCGGAACCACTGAGCTAAGTCTCCGGCCCAAGCTTACAAAAATTTTGTCTCGGCGGGGGCCAGAGGGTTAGCTCAGTGGTTCTGGCGCCTGCCTCGCAAGCGCAAGGACCTGAGTTCAATCCCCGGTAACCACATATAATGCTGGGCGTGGAGACACGCCCACCAACAATCAACACCGAATACCACAATGCCGGACGAATACCACAATGCCGGACGTGGTGGCTCACGCCTGTAATCCCAGCACTCAGGAGGTTGAGACGGGAGGATTGCTGAGTTCGAGCGGCAGCTTGCCTGGGCACCATAGTGAGCTCAGGGCCAGCCTGAACTACAAAGCGAGACCCTATCTCCAAAAAGCAAAAAAAAAAAAAAAACTTTTGTCTCAGGGCCAGAGGGTTAGCTCAGTGGTTCAGGCGCCTGCCTCGCAAGCGCAAGGTCCTGAGTTTGATCCCCGGTAACTACATACAATGCTGGGCGTGGAGACTCACGCCCACCAGCAATCAGCACCACATACCACAGTGCCGGTTGTGGTGGCTCACACCTGTGATCCCAGCACTGGGGAGGCAGAGACAGGTGGATTGCTGAGTTCGAGGCTTGCCTGTACTACATAGTGAGCTCAGAGCCAGCCTGAACTACAAAGCGAGACCCTGTCTCAAAAAGAAAAAAAAAAAATTTTGTCTCCCTTCACATAGTCAGATAGATTCAGACTTCAGTTAACAATAACCAACATGGTTCTTGCTCTTGATGCCTGTCCCCACCTTGGGTTTATTTCATTGGACTGATTTATGACCGTTAAAAACACAATTTCACTCTTAACAAAATGACAAGGTATGCTGTCGTTCTCATCAGCTCCTTCCCGAGCACTACCAGTGAACCCCATTTCGCTCCCCAACAGCCTTTCTTCAGCCCCGTCAATACCTCTTGGCTAACCGCTCCCTCTCACACTTCCCAGCTGGCCAGTCAGTCCCTACTTGACAAGGTCCATAAAGAGAGCCCACAGGCATGGACAAGCAAATGAACTCCACAAAGGAGCTTGAATAATTCACAGAACTGACCCAAAGTTCCTGAGCTAGTCTTAGGGGACAAACTAATTTTCAGAAGATAAATGATAAAGGTTCTTTATTTAAAACTGATTTTCTGCCAGGCATGGTGCTACTTGCCTGTAATCCCAGAGCTCAGAAGCCTGAGGCAGGAATGCCACATATTCAAAGCCATGATGGCTACATAATAAGTTCGAGGCCAGCCTGAGCTATCTAGTGAGACCCTGTCTCAAAAAATAAGTAAAACAAAACAAAATAAATAAAAATAAAACTGAATTTCTAAAATTAAAAGATAAAAATGTAAAAGCTGTAAAGTTTCACAAAAGAAAACAATGTGGCCAGGAGTGGTGGTGCACATCTGTTACCCCAGAAGTAAAAAGGCTGAGGCTGGAGTATGACAAGTTTGACACCAGCCTAAGCTAAAACATACCACTCAAAGCCTGAGTGGATTACACCGGGGAGTGGGGCATAGCAGAGAGGTGGGGAGCAAAGAAGAGAAAGGAAAAAGATAAAACTGAAGCCTCCCCAAAGGTCCTTGAACTCAAACGCTACAGACTGGGGAAGTCCCTCCCACTACTGAACAAATTGTCCCTGTTTGTTTCTTTGTACTGAGAATTGAACCCTGAGCCTTCACACTGAGTTGCATCTCTATTCCTTTTATTTAAATTTTTATACAAGGACTCACTAAGACACTAAATTGCCCAGGCTGAATTCAAATTTGTAATCCTCATGCCTTGGCTTACCCCAGTGCTAGAATCACAGGTACACACAACACTCAGCTCTCTTGGTCTTATTTCCAACCTTCACTCTCACTACCAAGACTGTTATAAAAAAGAGGAGACCACACAGTGTCATACATCTATAATACCAGCTACTCAAAAGGCTGAAGCAAGAGGATCAAAAGTGCCACACTAGACCAAATAATTTAGTGAAATCCTATCTCAAAATAAAGTCAGAAAGGGCTGGAGATTTAGCTCAGTGGTACTGGCATCTCCCTGGCAAGCACAAGGTCCTGAGTTCAATTCCTGCTACCACATACTACAATGCCAGGTGTGGTGCCTCACACCTGTAATCCCAGCATTCGCGAGGCAGAGGCAGCAGGATTCCCAAGAGTTTGAGGCTAGCCCGAGCTTCAGAGTGAGTTCAGGCCCAGCCTTGCCTACAAAGTGAGACCCTACCTCAAAAAAGGAAGAAAGGAGGGCGGAGGGG
>PVIC010018995.1:0-10000 GCA_004025085.1 Thryonomys swinderianus
TCAGGCTGGCCCTGAGCTCACTATGGTGCCCAGGCAAGCCGCCGCGAGCTCAGCAATCCTCCCGTCTCTGCCTCCCGAGTGCTGGGATTACAGGCGTGAGCCACCACGCCCAGCATTATATGTGGTAACCGGGGATCGAACTCAGGTCCTTACGCTTGCGAGGCAGGCGCCGGAACCACTGAGCTAACCCTCCGGCCCTAGAAACTGCTTTTCTTGGTTTAGTTCTCAGCCCAAGGGAAAGGAGGTCCCACCATATTTTGTCTTGGAAGCTTTCTCTTCCTCAGGACCCATGGCTGACGCTGCCCTGATACTTGCCTCTATTTGCTGACAATCCTTTCCTCTCCTTGAGGGTCTTGTGCTTGCCTTGGCTCATAATAAGCTCCAAGGGCAAGACCTGCACCTTGCACCTCAGCTCCTCGGCCAAGATGCCTTCCACAATGCCAGCTTATTATGGAGCGGGAGGCACCAGGAGCCTGCAGCACACAGGTGGACTGAGCCCCTATGAACCCCAGGTGTGTCCTGGTCTTAGGGGCTCACATGCCCGGAGGTCTGGGTATTTTCTCTTTTTCCATTTATTTCTCTCCACACCCAGGAGCCAGAAGCTTTTACAGCCAACTAAATAAAGCGCACTCGGCATAGCACCCAGAGTACTGTGGGCCTTCAACAAATGCCCATTAAAATGCTGAGCTTCAATTCCTGTGCTGGCTTTCACTCAGGGAGTGATCCTGGCTAATCTCTTCACCCTTTGAGCCCCGTGTCTTCTTCATTTGTAAGCTGGGGTAAATAGTATCTACTGCATGCGGCTGACGAGGAGGACTTCAGATAAGGTAAATTAGTTTCTGGTCCAGCAGAGAGCTCATCAAAGTTCTCTTTTCTCTGTCCTCGCTCCCAGCACACACTGACTACTGACACAAAACATACTTCTTGTTCGTGTCACTTACAAATGAGACTCCTGTCGCCTTCGTACCAGATACATTTTTCCAACAGTCAGGAAGCCTTAATTAAAGGGCTCCCCATGAATAAAGAAAAATGGCTGCTAGTCTCACTTCTTCTCAGGCATGAGAACAAATGCAGGTGGTGAGGGACCAGGAACAAACAAAAGCCTCAACAGCGTGATTTCAATGCCTGTGTTGTTAAATCACAAATAGATGCCCCCGCCCCCCAGGAATCAGAAAGTCTCAGAAGAGCTTTGGAGCCATCTGATCTAGGGACAACAGAGTGGCAGGATTAATGTAGCTTCTCTGTTGGTGGTCTTGATAATTGCACAGATGTGGCGCATTGTAAACTCGGGGACCCACTCTCCCACTAAGGCGCTGCTGGGCCAGCACAACTTTGCTTTTTTTCAGAGCCGAAAACCCGACTAACCTTTAATGAGGAGGCGATGCTGGGGAACCTTGTTTTCTTGGCAGAGCTCTTGAAGATAAAGGGAGATGGGGAGGGGGACTAATGAAGTCCAGATGCGAGCAAACTGAAGCCTGATCCTGAATAAACAAGTCCTGGAGGTACTGAGCTCTTCTTGTCTGTCCAGCAAGACATTTGCATAGGGTACAAAGTGTATTCCCGCGCACCTCATGGAGTACATTCAAGATTCAGGGGACAAATAGGACACGTTTCCTCACTCCATAGATCCTCTGAAATCTCTTGCCCTGAAGTGTAGACTTTCTCCCTGCCACGCAAGGCCTCTGATGGCTTCTACAAATGTGTACAGAGCACCACAATCTGTACCCTGTAGGAGCTCGGTCCCTACCCTGAACCACTAACTGGAGAGGCAGAAAACAGACAAAGTAAACAGATAAGTGAACTCGGTACAGGGAACGCCAGGACAAGGGTGGGTTCTTTGGAAGATGGGAAAGGAGGGAGCTCCTGGAATGCTTCCTGAAGACGGCTGCCCCCAGTGTTTATCCAGCACCTACTATCCCACGGAGCAGGAGATCGAGCCTGTGCCTTAGGAGCCTGTCACTGAGCAGGGGAGGTGACAGCTGGACGGGCACCCCACCCACACAGTAAAGGTGCCCCTCGCCTGCTCAAGAGGGGATTGCTGTTCTATGCCACCAGGCCACATATACTTCACCGGTCTGACACTCAGCTGCATCCCGAGCACCTGCTCACCAGAGGTACCAAACACCTGTGGGAAGACAGCCACGTGCCATTACTTAAAAAGCCCTGGCTTTGGAACCAGGACCCCTGGCCTGGCCTGCCAGCCCTGGGAGAATAGTGAAAATCCCCATCTCAGCTCCAACTATCAATCTCCCAGATGGTTACTGGGCTCAAGGAAGAGGCTGGGCACATGTGGCCACTTCATAAACTGCAACTTTGGAGAAGTGAAAGGGACAGATCTTCCTGATCACACCCAGAACATCATGGAGCTACTGAACTATCATCATACAGCAAAACGGTAAGACAAAAAAGGCTCAATCGGCCTGACAGAGCTTAGTTAAGGGCAAGTAACAGATTAAGGGAACACAAAGTGGGGACGTGAATGTTAGTCAGTGACACCAGAGCCTGAGCCTTTTCTTTGTTGGGGACACGGTTATAGGAAGAGGGGGATTCACACAGGACTCACCTGTAGGAGAGTTCCTCAACAGTGAGCATCTGCGTACCCCGCTTTAGGGGGCCTGACCAAGGAAGCACTGAGCCTGTGTTTATCTAAAATGAATGCTGAGTACTTTTGCCATATGACAATCTTCGTCCCCAAGACCCTCAATAGTACAGTTCACAGCACACGTGCGAAGAGGCTGGCTAGGGGATGGTATTTTACTGTCTGCACCTAATCTCACTGCTGCTAGAGTCATTAAGCCTTTGTAAGGCAGGGATATGAACCACTGCTTTGCGGATTTGGAAGGAATTCCTATTATGCTATAATTCCAGAATCTGAGATACATCTGAAAAAGAGGTCAAAATGACTAGGTTTTTCCATAAGCCTCGCTACAGAAAGGTGTCTGCTTTCTCTATAATGTCTGAGGATTTGCATGGCTTAACCACACTGGTCTCCTCTGCTGCCACTCCATGCCTTTGTTGTGGGGACTATCCAAGCAGAGCCAGGGCATCCACACGAGGCCAGACCTCTTCTGCTGTCTTCAACAAACCTGATGTTTGCCAGGACAAGGCCCAGGGCAGCAAGTAGCAGGATGATGAGATTCCCAGCTCTGCAGCTGCCCCCCGCTATGACTGTTGCCCAGACCCTTGGATCAGAAGCCAATTTGGGCGAAGCCAGCCTCTGTGTGGATGGGGGGCGTGGTAGTGTAGCTGCTGCTGCTGTTATTTAGTTAGATGGCTTTTCCAGAACTGAGAATTCAAAGTGAACTATTTGCATTCTGACTGTTTTTATCAGATGTATTATCTGGCTAAGGGCACTTTTAACTGCACTCATTTGTAATAAAGACAATAAACGTTTACTGCATAGATGGTAGGTACCAGGCACTGAGTGACGCTACCTCCAAGAGCTCCCTTCATCACCCAAAGTATAGTTAAATGCATGTGAGTCTACTGAGGCTCCCTGAGGCTAACACTCCCCACACCCCAAAGTCCGGACCAGAGCAGATGCCTTTCAGCCATACCACACTGAGGACATGCGAATACTTAGTATGCAGAGTTTCTTCAAGAGCAAAACGTGCCAACATGACCATGTGCTCCCACAGCAGTCACAAGATGTTTTCTTGCCTGGTGTTTCTCTGAACTGTAGAAAAGCTCTATCTAAACCATTTTGCTGATGTTTGGAATGGGAAAAACAATATGTCACTTTTCCTATAACCAAGGCTGATACATAGTATATGACTGTTTCAAGGAACCCCAGCAACTGGGGGAACATTTTAGTCAAAATATCAACATAACTCAAGGAAAAAGCCAACTACCACTAAGTGGTCAAAAGCAGGTTTTTTTGTTTGCTTGTTTCTTTGTTTGTTTTCTTTTCTTTTTTTGTGTAGTACTAGGCATTGAACCTGGGCCCTTGGGCTTCCAAAGTAGGTGTAGTACCACTTGAGCAAAATCCCTGGCCCCCAGCAGGTTTTTTTTTTTTTTTTTTCTTAAGATACATTGGCATTTCTGGAAGGTAGGGCTAGCTGTGCATATGGCAGGAAAGAGCTGCTGCTGACCAGGGGCTCTGCTCTGGAGGAGGAGCTGACCATCAGAAGGTACCACTTTAATATTGTCTTTGCCCCTACTAGGCCAGCTGAGAACCGCAGGCCAGTCCTTCATGCCTAGTACCTGCTGACCTCTCTCCATACACTCCACCCACACATGGCATTTGCTACCCTTTGAGGACTGCCTGCCCCACTCCCATTTTACAGAAGACCAAGGATTCACCTGATATACATGGGAAAGTCACCTAATTCTCCCTCCCGCTGCACCGTGCCTGCGCACAGTGCTCTAGGCAAGCTGGGAAGAACGCCACCCAGAGAGCATGAAGAACACATGACATCCAGGTCCCAGCAACACCCGCTGCGCTCACCTTCCTGCACTCCTTTGAACCAGTCAATTCACTGATGCTCCAGCTATCAAAACACCTGCTCAAACTTTAGCATGAGGTGCTGGGGAGTTCTTCGCTTTCAGGACAAAGGGCTTTATCAAGAAAAGACATTCTTCCTTAAAACTCAATTCCACAATTGTCAACTGGGAGCAAATTTTGACTTTTCCCTTTTCAGTTTTTGAACACAAAGATTCTTAGTCCACCTTGAAGAAACTTCTACACTTGTCAAACAAACTGTTTTTCTTTTAAAGGTTGGAAAGAATTCTCCCACTCCTCCTTCCCCCTCCCCGAAGTCAAACTGTTGATTGTGTGCCTGGTTTACGATGTTATTAAAAAACAAAGAGGGGTCTCAAAGTTTACAACGAGTCCCCAGAGTGTGTGTCAAACGAAAAGCTGCTTGCACTGGGTGGTTCCTGTAATACTGACAGCTCAGACTTGACTCAGAGTAGGCAAGATAAGCAGACCACCTATCCTCTTGAGCAGTTCTTCTGGGCAAGCTAGTACCCTGAAAACCAAGCCCACAAGTTGTAAAGGGGACTTTGAAACGATGAGCTAGGCACAGCCTCAAGCCCAGTTTTTACCAGTGTAGACTTTAAGCCCTGTGAGCTTTCCATCTGCACAATGGGGATAAGAATATTTATTTCACATTTAATGCTGTTGATACCTTCCTCCTTTGCTTTCTAATGCAGATGAGGATTAAGTATGCAGTCAATACCCAACAGCAAGCTGGTTCAAGCAAGAGACTTTGTGATCCTAGTGGATGTGTTACCCCTTTCTTCCACATGGCAAAGGCTCAAGGGCACAGAATAAACTCAGTAAACAGAGGGGCTGTGAAATGGACAGGTGTGAAAAAGGATTATAAGGCTGGATTTTAATTACCTTCTCCCTCCCCTCCCCAACACCCACGATGTCACCACTGGTCACAATAAATCTAGAACGTGTTTAAACCCATGGCACATCTCTGCAACGAGGGCTTTCCCCTTTAAGAGAAGTCCTGCATGCATAAGCCTGGATTTCACACCACACAGGAATCACCTGCTTAGCAATGAAGACTGGCACGCACGCTGATAGTCCTGATCTCTTTACACTGCATTGCAACACTGCGAAGCAGATGGGCATCTCTGGATGTAAAGCTGTATGTGACACTGGAGGGCCAGATCTGGAACCTGTGCCTCTGGATTCCAAGTCCTATTTACCTTGGCACCACAGCCACTGGGTAGGAGAACTGAACAGCATACCAGAGCACATGAGTGGCCTCTGCACTGTTTCTGCAGTGCAAGGAAGGTGTTCAGGGAGCACAGAAAATCGCCAGGACAGTCAGCAAAGTATTCCCTCCTCTCCAGGGCTCAGAGCTCAGGGCATGGGGTATGAGAGAGTTAGATCCAAATTTCAGCTCTACAACTTAACCAAGTGATCTTTGAAAAATGAGTCTTATTCTCTTGGACCTTAATTTCTTAAGCTGCACAAGAAGGAGAAAAGCAATATCTGTACTTGACCGGACTGCTGTGAGGATAATGTGTGGCAAACAAATTAGGAGTGTGCTTAGTACCTATTATACAATGGGTATTGGCTTTCAGGAACTTTTAGTAGCTTGGTAGAAGATGCTGGTGGCCTTGGTGGTTTGTTATATCTCTGTTGGCCAGGCTGTCTGCGCAGTCACAATGCAGGAGGAAGTGAGAGCGGGTGAGCGCGGCAGAGGCAGGACACTCACCGCCAGGATGGCAATGACGATCCCCACTGCGCACAGCACAGCGTCATTGATGGTCTCCCCGGTTTTCAGCGGGTACTTGATGCTCTCGTCGCTGCAATAAAATCCTCGGTGGTAAGGCTTGATGGTGCTGGTCTCAATGATGAGAAAGGGCAGGCTGGCTGGAACCACATTCACCCGGAGGAAGGGGGAAAGGAAAGGAGAGAACGTCAATGCATGGAAGCTGAAAAGGGGCAGCTACAGCAAGGACCACCACAAACCACAGTCGTGGTGATGTTGGTTCCTTCCCTTTAGAACCATTTACAGCCCACGGAGGCCACTGGCTGCGTCTATCTCCCTTCCTCCTCTCTGCTGCTCTGTGAGAAAGTGGGCACTGTCTTCTCATTTTGCCTAAGAGCTCAAAGGGAGGCCATGGAAGTCAGGGCAGAGATTTCCCACCACTCCACAACAACCAGCTCAAAATTAGAGGCCCATTTGTAATAACTACTAATGTATCCCCAAAGCTAACGATGCCCTGTTTTGCCTCCAAGGACATCCATTTCCTAGAGCCCCCAGCCCTATCCCCTTCGGAAGGCTTGGCCTAAGTTTACGCTGTATGGAGTAGTGCAGGCCGAGGAGTCGGAGAACCTGGAAGGAGCCCTAGACCCTCCACTTTCTAGTGCTGTGACCTCACCCCATCCCGGAGCCTCAGTTTCCTCATAGTCAAATGAGTTGCAGTGACGATAAAGAGATCAGCATCTACTGAACCTCTAGCACAGGGCGGAGGAGCTGCTCTGTGAATGCCATTGTGAAGCCCTTGCTCTCACTGTTCAGGGTCACAGAGGAGTTGAGCAGCGTTGAGCTCAGCCCAGCTGCTCACAGACCTGGACAAGCGCCCAAGGGCACTGCGGGCACCAGGCGGCTCTCGCAGCTGCTACTGCCTATCAGTGCCATTCTTTCAAAGGTCAGGGATTCCATCACCTGCCCGGTAAAGTCCCTCAGAACTCTAAAGTGCTAAGCAGATGTCCAAGGACTCCAAACTGGACACTACGATAGCCTCCCCTGACAGGTTTCCTGGCCCTCAGTACCTCCTGCATACACCTGTCTGCTTGCTTCCTGAAAGAGCCTGACAATGGGCAAGGCACTGCCATGCTAAAGCGTTTGCCACGGCTCCACATGGTACAGGATGAATTCTCCTCTCCAGCCTCCTGATCTGCTGGCCCTTTTC
This sequence comes from Thryonomys swinderianus, assembly GCA_004025085.1. Classification (NCBI taxonomy): domain Eukaryota; kingdom Metazoa; phylum Chordata; class Mammalia; order Rodentia; family Thryonomyidae; genus Thryonomys; species Thryonomys swinderianus. The sequence goes on from PVIC010018995.1 coordinate 7,381, forward strand.
ACCCCACCCCCAAGAGAAAACAGTCCAGAGATCGTGTCTTGCTTTGTTCCCACTGTTCTACACTGAGATACTTCTTGCTGTCCTTTACCCAGGCTCAATACCAGACTCTGGTGCCACCTCACAAAGTAAAAGAGCTGAGATGTTTGCTGAATTATCGAGTATAAAAAAATCTTAGTAGTAAGTATCACTGACTGTGTCCAAACGCTGTATTAGGTACTTGGGTTTCTGCATCAAATCTTTCAATAAGTCTGAGCAGTCATTTCAAAAGATCATGTAAGCATGACTCCCCCATCATCAAATGAGGACTTGAAGTATTTAGTTCATTTATGGTCTCTTTGTCTACAACTGAATTCCATGCCTCAGTCCCTAATTTAACTTTGCAAACTGTTCTCATCCAAATTTAAAATTCATTACCTAAAAAAAAACCTCAAGATAAGCAGTTGTTTAAAAGACAAAGTCCCAGTCTCATGTTTTACAAAAAGAATTAAATTCATGTCACGTTGCCCAAAGCCCTAGACCATGTCAAAAGAAAAAAATAAAAAGTACAATGAACACCACAATTCTTCAATTACTTTGGTCCGGACTGGCAGCGATAAAAATGGTCACTTTTTAAAAAGTATATTTATGTATCACTGTGCATATGCACATGGATTTATTTGGTTTTATTCTTTGGGATTTATTTGAATTCTACAGCTATTTATTTAGTGACCCTTAACTGCTTCCTGCTAGAACAACAATTTACTTTATCAGATTCATACTGGCGCTTTGAAAAGAGCAGCAACACACCACAGTATTGTGCCTGACCTTCTCAAAGTAAACACATAGGGCCCCTGAAAGGCAATAACTATTAACTTTTGAAACTCTGTCTCTGCCTTGGAGTTGGTGGGGAAGGGGAGACAGTGGATAAATGTTTCACTTAGAAGTGACAGAAGTCAGCTGATCTTTTGGCTGAGGGATCTGGAAAAAGTATCTTCAGGGTCAGAACCATTTTCCATCTATAGCCTAAACATTTTGAAATGTGACCAAGTTGGCCATGAAAAGTAGCGAAGAAGCCAGCAGTATTACATTAATAGTCTGCTTTTAAAGTTCCACACATCATGATAAAAATGTTTAGCTGCAAGTCTGAGCCTGGCCACAGCCTCCAAGGTGCCTGGAAGTCAAGGCGTTGCTAATAAACTCAGGAAGGGAATTGACTCTGAGGGTCTTACATTTGTGCTACGTTCTTAGGCCTCTAGCTTCTATTTTTAATAGCGTTCCCATGATGGGCCTGTAAAACATGTGTTTCTAAGGACAATAAAACACATAAAAGAGGTTGGAGTTAGAATTCAGTTAATGATCTCGGTTCTGGTCTTGCCACTCGAGCAAGTGACTTCACATCTCCAAAACTCCCTTTTTCATGTGGTCAGTGGAAGGAATGAACTCAACCTAAGGGTTGTTGAGATGGTATAAGTTGATGAGTTTAAGAATTCATTCATTTATTCAACAAATATTTGTTGACTCTTATATCTATGTTTTTATTAAGTGTAATCCTAATACAAGAGGACCCAGACTCTGACCTCAGGGAGCTTACAATCAGGTCAGAAGATACAAAATAAAAGTGAGTCTGGGAAGTTTTCGTTGGACAAATTCAAGGCAACAACACTAGGTAACATCAGCATAAAATCTGAGACACACTGTAAACGCTCAATGCTAACAGTGAGAAAGGGGAAAAAAGGGCCACAGAGATAGCTAGGAAAGAAAAATCTGTCTGGTCAGTTCCTCTGCCCCCTCTTAGACTGGGTTCCATCCAAATCCCTTTGCTTCTTTTTTCTTTGCCTATGGCTTGGGGCTGGTTTCCGGTTGTGATTATGTGAATGATGACCACAAACAGACAAGAAGCCGGATCTGAATATACTGTTTATTTTCTTGAAAGGCATGGAGGCAGCCTTTAGAAAATCCAAAGGCTTTTTCTGTCTCTCTTACGAACTTGTGGCATTACTGGGGTGATGCCAGTCAAATCTTGGCTTTGCTCCAGGACGAGGGTAACCTCAGATTCCCCTCAGTCGATGGGTAATTCATAAACACCCCCAACTGGGCAGCTGGTCCTCATGAGACACAGGACCATGCTTGGCCTCTGCAAGACATAGGGAAGGGGCTATGCTTTTCCAAAGCACAGCATCTATTTTCAACACAGAATCATCTTGAATCCTACAGCCACTCAACACTTCTCAAGAAAATTCCCAGTGCTAGATAGTGGGATGCTAGAAGGGAACCTATCACGGCATCTTTCCTGGAGAACTTGGTGTTGTAAGAAAGTCACAAACACAAATGCACTAATATATTTCTAGTGTGATCACTGATGTTTGTGTAAATTGCAATGAGGGCACAAAAGGCCACTCTGCCAGAGTCACATAGAGGGTGAGAGCCTGAGTTGATACTTCCACAAGTAAGCAAAGTTTTGTTTTGTTTGAGAAAGGGTCTTGCTTTGTAGTTCAGGCTGGCCCTGAGCTCACTAGGTAGCCCAGGCAAGGCTCGAACTCAGCAATCCTCCCACCTTTGCCTCCTGAGTGCTGGGATTACAGGCATGAGCCCCCACACCCGGCACTGTAGTATGCGGTACTGATTGCTGGTGGGTATGAGT
>PVIC010018995.1:15000-31011 GCA_004025085.1 Thryonomys swinderianus
TTATAAAATATCCTGTACTTCCCTGGCTCAAAAATGTTAAGTTTTTGCTCTAGTATAGGACAGGGAATCACTGGAAGCTTACAGCAGGGTTAAGATGTGATCAGAACTCTTTCTAGAGTTCATTCAACTAGCCATGGGCCCACTGGCTACTTCCCAAATACAATCTGATCCCAAGAGAAAAGCATGCTCATAAAATACTATAATTCCAGGGATGTTTTAGGATTGGCCAAACAGATGGGCCTTTGACAGTGGTTTGTAAGACCTGCCGCCTTGACTCAGGGAAGAAATATCACAGCAGGAATTCTGCCACACTTTCTCAAAGGATCACACAGGATCCATAGGAGGCAGGTCTATTAATGAAGGTGAAGAAAAAGTATTTCTTTTTATTTTTCCAAAGCTTAAACAAGGATTCATCAGCATGTGCACTCCCACCCGAGCCATGCTACCCAGGTGTATGCAGAGCACAGTGTTCCTGTGGCGGCAGAATAAACACCATGTGGACTGGCAGGACATCAGACATCTGGAGGGGTCAAAGTTTGAGACAGTCAAAAGCCAGACTGGAGCCAGATGCAGTGCCAGAAATGAAGCACTGGAGCACCTCAGAGGCCTTGTAAGCACAAAGTCATGCCACTGGGCAGTCCAAGGGCACTGCACAGTACCCCATCCAGCACATGGCCCTAGTTCTAGACACAGTAAACAACTAGCAGCCCATAGCCAAATCTGGCCTACAGAGATATTGTTTGGCCCACCCAAGGTTTAAAAATTTTTTAATTAGTAGTTAACATTTAATAACAGGCAGTCCCATATAATATCCAGATTTCTAGCTTCTGAAGTCAGCTCTCACGCGAGTGGCAACAGTGGGGGCTGTGGATTGGCATGTGTAAGTTACCATCCCTAACTGAGCCTACTCTGTCGATTTTCCTACGCCAAGTCACTTCAGCCATTTCTATTACCTAGCTCTGTACACACTTTTCTTTTTTACCCCTGGACTGGAGACCAAAGGAGTTCATTGTCGAAATAACTCTCAATTCAGCAATGTCTTTTCTCCTGAGAAAGAGCTACATCAGACACGTGAGTGTTTAGCGGGAAGGTGAGCATATGCATAGAATGCTGGGCATGGTGACTCACACCCACCAGCAATCAATACCACATACCACAGTGCCTGGCGTGGTGGCTCACGCCTGTAATCCCAGCACTTGGGAGGCAGAGACAGGAGGATTGCTGAGTTCGAGGCTTGCCTGGGCTCCGTAGTGAGCTCAGGGCCAGCCTGAACTACAAAGCAAGACCCTGTCTCAAAAACAAAAACAACAACAAGAGCTGGGAGATTAACAATAAAGTGAATACTGAACTTACGTTTAGGAAACAAAATGTAAATTCAAAAAACTCAACTCCTCACCAGACACAATCTATGACCTGTAAATATTTTCCCCATCTGAATTTTAATCTATTTTTAGATCCCAAATCCTATTTCCTAATGCAACACCCCACCCCACCCCAACAACATTCTGTAACTCCAATGAACTATTTATGGGAAATCTAACCAACTTCACCCTTCAGATGGATAGTGAGGAGAGAGAGCCTTTAAAATGCTTACTCCTCCCAGGCTCTTTTACGCAGTGAACAATCAGAAAGTGTTCTTTGGAAAGCAAGCTGAGCAGTGACTAGGCTCCCGCCCAAGCCTCAACTTGCCCAAGTGCACAAGGCTCAGGGATGGATTGCAGACACCAGGGGGGCCTCATCCCTTTGCCAAGATCCTCTTGGAAATCACTGTCCTCAAGGAAGCTCCAAGTCAGAGGGAGATCATAGGCCTCAGTAAAGTAACTCAGATGTGGCTTTGCAAACCAGTCTGACCGCTTATAATATACTGTGATCTTCAGCAACTTGCTTAACTTCTCTGAGCCTCAGTGAAAAGATGCCAATCCTCACAGTGAAGAGCTAAGAAGATGCAATATCCTGTGGCAATATTAACAAAGCCTCGTTCTCCTCCCTGCCTGTCCCGCATATCTACTACCCTCTGTTTGCAGATGCCAATCAGCCGGCTTAACTGGTTTCCTCAGTTGGTGGCTGGCCTCACCTGGACAGGGCTGTGTCGCGCAGACAACGCAATGTCACTTGCATTGGGCAAGAATGGAGGTGTCCCAGAGTGCTGCGGATGAGACAACTTCACCCCGGAACCACACTCCCCAGTCCCTGCCGGTCAATGTTTCTTTTGTAAAGCACAGAAACTTTCTTCAAATCTGACAGCTGCCGCCACCTGCACAAATAATTCAGGGATGTAATTTTGTAACTGAATACGAGCCCGAAAGCTGAAAAGTCTGAAGTCCGGAATAATCCCTCTGACCTTCTGCCTAAATGCTCACTAATCACTTTTTAATTTGTAGTTGATTTCCTCCCTCCATGCTGTCCTTCCAGGCCATGTTTCCATCTTAGAGGGGTCCAGGGAGTGAACACCTGGCCCAGGCGCAGTGCAACTCCGTCCCACACAGGGAAGGCTCGGACGTACCTCCAGGGCCTGTGTCCTGAGTAGCACCCCAGAGTTCCAAGACTTCCGGTTGCCATCAGAAAGACTGTGACATGCTTAAGAATACATATATAAGTATATCTCCATCTATGGCTAGAAAGATATTCTTCCCGGGAAGTGAACAAACTGCTGTTTCATCTAACCTCCTACTCAAATTTGCATCTAATCTACCCAAATTCCTGAAACAAAACAAAACACGAGAAAAGCAGCTTGGAAGAAGCCAGTTCCTAAAACATAGATGCTAAAAAGATGCATGTTTAAAAGGAAATAAGCTGGCAGTTGTAAGAAGGTCTCACATCCAGAATTTTCTTACCTAGTTAAAAGGTGTGTCTACCTGAACTGTCACCAGGACTAATGTAAATGGCACTAAATTACAGCCGAACACATCTATGGAGTCGGGCGACGTGCGCCTGTTGCCTGCTGAGCACTGGAATCTGCAGTGGCTGAGCAGCTCAGTACGGCAGGCCGCTGGAGGACCGGAGATTGTGTGTTAGTGCGTCTGAAACCCACACCATCACACGTGTGAGTCGGGGAGAGTCTGTTAAGTTTCTGTTGCTAACATGCTATTAAAAAGCAACAGGTCCTCAACAAATCACTGACAGTAACTCATACTTGTGGGTCTCAGTTCTGCTGAGAACCAACCACGTGGCCACAAGAACCGCTTTCACTTCCGCTCTCTCAGACTCCCCCTTCATGTGGGAAGTGGAAGGGGGAGCTCTGACCAAGGGTCTCTCAGACTTTTCTAATTGGGGGGATTTTCATCTTCATCCAAGGGGTGAGGGAGATTTTATGAACGAGAAGACATTGCTGCCGGGACGTCTCTGTAAGAAATAGGCTTTGTCACCTGCCTAGAGTCCAGCTGAGGTGACTAAGGGACACACAGTAGCTATCTTCTCAGTTTGTGAGGGGGACACTGAACTGAGACCTCCAGAGTTCAGGGTGCTTGGATGTTCACAGCAGCTCCAGAAAACGATCCGACTCTGTAGGCTTTCGGGTAAAAGCCGAATGTCTGCAGCTCCTCCTCTGCCAAAGCAGCAGCTTCATGCTGCTCTGGGCACCTTTCTTTGTCCCAGTAATCCTTCCCAGGTGAGCAGTGCCAGCTCTGTGTCACAAAGGCCGGATGGATGTGCGGACGGGGCCCTGGAGCACAACAGGGAATCCCGCCAGATCAGGCAGACTTGGCACAGGATGGCACTTCCACATTCTCCATCTGCAGGTGCCTGGCCTCACAGGTCCCAGGCCACCCTCGGTAGCCCTGGCAGTGCTGCCCCTCCCCCAGCAGGGCAGGGACAACAAAACATAGGCCCGGCCTTCAGATGCACGGGCGAGAGCTGGCACGGTCGGTCGGCTGCTCCCAGGTGGCTGGCTACAGGAAGCCTATTGTTCCAGAGGAGGCCCTCGCTCAGCTGCTGAGAGAAAAGGGTTATTTCCTGGGATGTGTCCTCAGTGGTTCTGGAGGCCAGGCCCTGGCAGAGCAGCCAGGAGCCAGCTTCCCTCAGGGGGACACTGTGTCTGGAGTCCTTCTACCAAGTCAGCCTCCTCAGAGTGCGTGAATCAGCCAAGGGCCGAGAGGGTGGAGAGGGAGTGCGGTTGTCTCAGGCCTTCTCTCCTGCCCTCTCCTCTTGACTTGCCCACCTGACCCCTGCCTACAGTGAGTGACAGAGCCCCTGGGGTGTTCTCTGCCTATCCCGAGTCCTCCCACACACCCCTCTACATGCGCACACACTTTTTTAAAATGGCAAAATGCCAACTAACATTATTCCCTCGTGCCATGGCATTGCCATGAGAGCTTCTTGGTATGTTCGCCTGAAAAACGGAAGATTTTCACGGAACTGCCACGACAGCCCCTCCCTTCTGGAAATGGACTGGAAAAGCAAGGCGAGGAGCCCCACGTCGAACCTAATCAGATGAACAAGAGGGAAGAGCAGGGCTGGACTGCTTGGAGACTGAGGTGACTTCAGGCTCCTGCAGTCGTGTGCAAAGCCACGCTCTCCAGGTGCCCATGGCCTCAGCACGATGGGGCACTCTGTCACGGCCAGCCCTCACACAGGGACTGCACCGTGTCATGCGAGAGAGGAGGGGGAACTCACAGTGCACACACAATACCCACACACATGCATCATGTGACATAGCTCACTGAAAACATTATCTCAGCCGATACCATCAGCTGAACATCCTGAGAAATCAGAACAGTCTTCGAGATCTGGTGTGGTTTTGAGGCCAAGCAGGCAAGTCCCTCCCACCTCTGCCAGGCCATGGCAGTGTGACCCCAGTCTACGGAGTTCACAGGGCCTCGGTTTCTTCAGGTGTAAAACAGGTCCTGCAGTCTCGAGAGACTGTCACAGGGACTTTCGGGGACGTGTGTGGAACACCCTACCACACAGTACATGGTGTTAATGTCTCCTCCTTCCCTTTCCCGCACAGCACAAGGGAAAGGAGCAATTCCTAGGCAGAGCACAGGAGCCATGAGAAGTAGTCTGCCGGGCTCTGAGGACTGCCAAGCGCAAGGAAGGCTGCCTATGTGGGCTGCACCACATCCGTCTCGATGACAGAAAGGGTCCTGAGGAATTAATCATTCAGCAAACTTACCCTTCACAAATCCCCTGCAAGGGAACGGTTTGATGCTTTTCAGTACACTGGCTATACAAAGCCCTGAAAGACCAGTACGCTTCAAAAGCCTCACAAAAACCCAGGCCTCGTTTGGCAGGAGTTCCTCAGCCACTGGGTTTTCTGTGTGTGGTTTATAATAACATGCAAACGGATGCCAAGTCCTAATCTATGAAGGGACTGCCAATTAGCAGGACGCTCGGAGCTGCAGGTTTGAGAACTGGGCAGCAGGTCTAATTAGGCTTGCAAATTATTTCTCTCTATTGCCCCCCCGCCCCCCCCAACCTGATGCAAGGTATACTAGCTAACTGGGCCAGGTAGAGGCCTGGGCATCCGGTTTTGTGTATGACTGTGTTAAGATTCCAGACCTGAGTGTTACTGCCTATTTTCAGGTCTGCCTCAGAGGGTAAAGTGGGGCATTTTATAAGGTGGTTCTCTGGACAGCATCTCTCAGATCCAGCCGATCCTTGCAAGGGCACTTATTAAAATGTTTCTAGGCCCTGCTCAGGCTGCTTAGCACGTGATGGGAATTTTCAGGGAAGAGAACTTGAGGATTTTTTTTTTCTTCAGTGCTAGGAATCTTGCACATGCTAGGAGAGTATTCTGGTATCACTGAGATATACTTCCAGCCCCTCAATTTTTTCTACAGTACTGGGACTTGAACTCAAGAGCCTCTGCACTGACCTGTATTTCCAGCCCTTTTAAAAAACCTTTTTCAGGGAAAGTTCTCACTAAGTGTCTAAGTCCCACTGGTTGGACTCAAAATTGGGACCGTACTGTCTCAGCCTCTCAGAGCACTGGGATTGCAAGTGTGGGCAAGTGTCAGCCACCGTGCCCAGGTTAGGGTTATTTTTATTAAGACATTCAGGAGATTCTACCTTAAGGTGATTTGGAAACCACTACTCTAAGAAGCAAAAACTTCACTTTTGAATGGAAAAGATAGTTTAAAAATTGATATAATATATTACATATTCACCCACCAAATAAATACAATTTTAAAAACTACACTGACCAGAGATTTAGCTCAGTGGTTCCTGCACCAGCCTAACCAGCGCAAGGTCCCTGGTTCGACCCTGGTAACCACATATAATAATACCGGGCATGGTGACTCATGCCCACCAGCAATCAGTACCACATACCACAGTGCCAGGCCTGGTGCCTCATTCCTGTAATTCCAGCACTTGGGAGACAGAAGCAGGAGGATTGCTGAGCTTGAGGCTTGTCTGGGCTACATAATGTGCTCAGGAACAGCCTGAACTATAAAGCAAGACACTGTCTCAAAAAACAAACAAAACAAATAAATACTATACTTACTTTTGAGTGTTTAATGAGCACCTATTATGTACTATGGACAGAAAATACTGAGATGGGCATCACATGGTGGGCTCACTCCAGCAGCCTTAGAAGAAACCTACAGGGCCCTGGTCAGCTCTCCATCCTACAGTTTTCCCCATCTTCTCTCTGTTGACTACTCATAAATCAAGCTTTCTAATCTCTACTGGAATAGCCCAAGAAAGATGATTCTAGAGGCCAGACTCCAGAGCCTCTCAGAGGAGGACACCAGTACTTGAGCAGTGCCCAAGTTACAGACAAGACAATGAAGCCTCGTAAGCCAGGGGTTGCTGAGTAGTAGGAAGGGCCTCCTTGAGGCTCAGTAGCCCAATGTCAGGTGTTTAAGTGACTTGCAAACACCCCTTTCTCTTCACTGAACCCCCTTATCTAGTGATGAGAGAAGGTTGGACTAGCCAGTCACAGCCCACAGCAAGTTTGATGTGAACAGTTCACGCTCGAGCCCTTGTCCAAGATCACTGCTTTCACCGGGCAATTGACAACCCAAGAGAACTCAGGTTAGAATGTCCTAAAAGAAACGCTGCCCTCAGGGATCTTTAACCAGTTCTAAAACTCTTTTGTGTGTACAGTTTTCAAATAAGATTGATTTCCTAGCTGGCAAGGCCAGTGCCTACTATTTATCTCTCCACATTGCTAGATACTCAGCACTCAAAACACAAACACATCAAAAAAGGAGTGGCCCTACAGCTGAGGCTGAGGTGTGACCAATCACATCCCCAAGAAGCAGCCTCCTACATTCTTCAGACACGTGTCCCCAGTCTTACCAAATGACATATAGTAAGGCCTCTCCCGGCCATGATCCCACACCAGGTCCCAGAGCGCATTACTCAAATAAACACTGCCTGCTCTTCAGGAGTGGCCAGGCTGACCACACAGTGTCTCTCCACAGGCTCTCCTGAGTCATCTCAATGCAAGGCACCATTCCTGATCACACTGACCACAGGTCTAGATTAGAACTCAGTGATGAGGGGGCAGTCTGTCTGTTGCCAACTGAGATACCAAGGCAAACAGTGGCACACTTATCTCTTTGCCTGAGGATTTAGAATCAGATGCAGCCAGGTCCCAGTGTCTGCCTTAAATGGTCACTTAACCTCGCAGGGTGACAGGGAAGAACAAGACAGTGTATGGAGATACTCTTGTATAACACCTGGCACATGAAAAGATTTCAGAAACTTACTTTTTCAACTATGGGATGCCATGCCCCATGTAACAAGGAGACAGGTGCTGTCCTGGACCACAAAGAAACCCATTCTTTCTTTCACATATAGACACTGAATATGTATTATGAAAGCCCACAAGTCTTTGGCTTTTTAAATAAAAATCGAATGAGTGGTTGAAAATGAAAGAATCAGAAATAGCAACTGATGCTTCAATTTGCCTTTTTGGCCCTGTGGCCTTGAGTAACCTGCTCTCATTGAGTCATCTATAAAATAGGGCTAGTACAACCAGTCTCGGAGGGTTAGTGTGAATGTAAAAGAAACAGTACCATAGATAAAGCACACACCAATTCTTGGAAACTGGTGCTGTTGCTTGCTTATGAAACTGTTGCACTGCTAAAAAAAAAAAAAAAAAGTATCAGAATCAAGATTGATAACTAGGATCGCTCTTTGTCCCCATGTGAGTGATACAGAACTGTTAAAGCAGGTAGGATTAACAGTATATGCAGAATTGTTGAGCTAAAGCCTTCTCAGTGTTGATTATTCCCAGCCAAAGGCAAATGGGGACTTTTTAGCATTTCAGGCTGGTTTAAATGGAATGTCCTTTTGGAACTTCCCTGGTTGACTTCAAGCTGATAGTCTCCATCTCTGTCCCATGATGAATTTGTTCATTCTATCAACATTGATTTTTTTTTCCAATAAATATTTACTATGTACCTACAAGGAACAAAGAACTGACTCAAGAGCAGTGAGGGGATATTCAGTAATCACAGTTTTAACCTTTCATTTTAAATTTCTGCCAGGAAATTAAGAGAAGAACTGGTGATTCACCCAAAGGGACTCAATGAAAAAGGCACACAGGTGGCCACGCATTATAGAACTGCAGGGGGCGCCTCACGGGCTTCACTTCCACCCAGGGCTAAAACTTGGGCCTCCTCCCTAACACAGCAGGCTGAGCACGATGGTCCAACACGTTCTGCCTGGGCTACATGGCAACACTTGGTGTTCTCGTCCCTTGTGATCATGTCCTTCCATGGGGCTGTGGGAGGAGGGCAGCCCGTAGGCACAGTGCACCTCAGACACTTAGGAAGGAAAAGGAAACAAGCTAGAAAGAAGCCCTCTCCTCCTCAAAAGATGGAGAAACAGAAAAATGATGACCAATATCTAATATTGACTAAGTTTACTATGGAATGGAATCTATTACCTGGGAATTGTTGGGACAAAATAGGCCATAGTCACTGTATTCCTAGAATATTTAAATAAGAAGAGAACAATCCAAACGCTTTATAGAAATAAAAAAATTTCAGTTAAGTCTAGATCTGTTTTTTAAATAGTCTACACAATAATGATATATGTAGTTCAACTGGTTAAAGTCAGTTAAATTGGGCAGTTAATAACCACCAGATACTGGAATCTCAAGTTCCTGAGCTTAGGTCTCAGTTTCCCCAAATACAGATGGGAGAGGGGAGTTACAGGTCGAACTGTATCTCAGGACCCCAAACTCATACAGTGAAGTTCTGATTTCCACAGCCCAGAGTATGCGCTTATTTGGAGATGGGGGTCTTACAGAGGCAACTGAGCCAAACTGGAATCATTAGGGTAAGTCCTACGTTATGATGATCAGTGACTGCATAAACAGGAAGCATGGACCTGGGGACAGGCATGGACACAGCCGCCCACAAGCCAAGGTCGGAAGCCTGGAACAGTTCCTTCCCTCCTGGCCTTCACTGGCCTTCACCGTGCTGGGCTTGGAATGCCCACCCTCGGGGCTGGGAGAAAAAAAAATGCCTTTCTGCCACATGCGTGGCCCCATCTGTCCTGCACTGCAACAGCCCTGGCTATGGAATGCACAAGCTGACAGGACCAGCCCCAGAGCCTGGGGATGGCAGCATTTGGGGAGGCAAAGCTCCTGCAGTGAAAACGACATCTCGGTGTGACTCTAAATGATGTGAAGGGTTATCTGGCTAGCTAAAGAGAATTTTAATAATGGTAGCTATTAGCAACTTTTAAAAAAAAGCAAACATATATTTTGAAAGGAAATCAAATAAAAATGACTAGAAGGAAATATGCCAACATGGCAGCGGAATTCACATTAAGTGGTAGATTATGGGGATTTCCCCCATCTTTCCTAAATCTTGGGAATGAAAAACAAATTTACCTTTCATAAAAAAGGGCTAAAAAAAATATGCTGGTATCAAAACTGACTTAGGTTTTCCAGTTTTCATTGAATAACTCCCATATATGAGGCCTTGTGCTAGAGATAGAAACCCAGGAAAAAGATGAGGTCCTGGCCTCAGATTTCGATGTCAGGCTCCTCTATAAACCCATACTCATCACCTGTATCTCTCCAGAGGCATAAAATATAGCACTTTCTCCAAACTTTAACACACAGATATTCTAATTTAAAAAGAGAAAAGAAGGTTGTATGGCTAGCTTACCAACACACCAAAATTTTTCTTTAATAAATGTTGTTCAGCAACTAGTCAGCCATGGTAGCTTCCCTGTTGTCCAAAGAGGAGATGAAGCTATCCTACTCTCATGATGTCTGACTCATGTCACACCATGGGTCTGGAGAATCAAGGTTCTGGTGCCTCTGATTTCTGGTGATTTCACTGGCTGGTCACTGGTGCACACCAGGGTGTGGAGCTAATATACAAGATCAATAATTTATGAAAAGTCGTCCCTTCTTGCCTTACGTCACTGAGCCCCATCTGTTTAAAGGCGTCAGTTTTCAAGAATGTGGCCCACAGCTCTGCTCTTCTTTGGTGACAGTGCCGAGTAGACACAGGAGCTCCCAAAGTCCTGTGTGTTGTCAGTGGTTCTGAGAAAAACGCCCTTTTCCATCTTCTCCATGGTTTGCCTCTCTCTCATCCAACCCAGGAGTTGACAAGAAATGGGTCTCTTCTGGTCATAGAAGACTTTGTTTTATTAGTGAAGTTTAGGTATATAAAAAAGGAAGAGCAGAGGAAAACAATGAATGGAATCCATCAGAATTTAAATTGTTTTCTCTTTCCCAGTTACAGAATTTGAGTCTTCTGCTGGGATAGCCTTAGCTTGCGGGCCCTGCAGGGCACTTCATCAGTCAGTCTGTGGCTATTCCAAACAGGTGTGATGGCTGCTTGAAGGTGGTGAACCAGTGGGGAGGAGGCTCATGTGTGTCAATGCACAAGAAGTGCTCTTCCAGACAAAACAGCTCCTGCACCTCCAATTCCCAGCTTTTGGTCTCTGGGACTTTGAGCTACTCCGGTAGGAAATTTATCTTTTGACTTTTAACAGCTATAGCAATTTAGTACACAGCAGGTGGTCAGTAGAGATTGCAAGATGAAGTGGGTGGGTGGCGCATTAATTACTGTAGTTGCATTGGATCTTGCAAGAAAATCACTGGTGCCAGTTGTGGTGTTATGTGTCTATAATCTCACACTGAGGAGGCTGAGGCAGGAGGATCATCATGAGTTCAAGGCCAGTCTGGGCTACATAGTGAGTTTAAGTCCAGCCTAAACTACAGAGCAAGAGCTGATTTCAAAAACAAAACAAATCCAAATCAAACCACTGGTCTCCAGGTCAGACATGCTTCCTTGAAAAGTAATGCCTACTTATCTTCATGAATCATCTCCTTTTTCTGCTCAGAAACATACAATGTTAAAGTTGACCAGCCCATACTGCACGAGCAGCCTGATGAGGCTGACGGAGGAGAGATAACAGCTTCAAAAAACCAACTTTCGCGGGTTTTGAAACATAACCCCTCACTGTATAGGGAAACTTTATACTTCCTCCATCGATTGCACAGTCCCTCTTCGCCTTGGCAAGTCCCAGGGCACTTTTCCAATCCCGCATTGCTCTGTGCCGAAGCCAAAGCTCGGTTTCCTGGCTGAAAAGGCCCTTTGTTTGGGTCAGTTTCCCATTCGGCATATCCTGAGCTTGAACCCCTCGCTTTTGAGCACCCCGATGCCTTGGCTGCAGAAGGCTTTGCCAGCAGGTCTGTGGTCCTTAACAGCTCCTCCAAGTCTCAAGGTGAGGGCATGTCTACAGCTAAGGAGCTCTTTTCATGGGAGGGAGGGCAGTGAGTATTATTTTAAGAGTTACAAAAACAACTTCAAATTGACTCTTTAGTCTTTAATTGCTACCAGCAGACTGAGAACTTCTTGTTCTCTTGTATTTAATTAAGATGATAGTTTTAATCAACTCTAAATGATATTGGTTAATATGCTCTGCTCAGTCTCCCTGGCAGGTTTTGCCTCAGAACACTGGAATGCATTAAAGACAAATTTCGAACGTGTTCCCTCCGATTGCAAAGCACCTTCAGCAAGTCCAGATGGAAAGGTAGCTCCATCTGTGCAGCTGCCACACAGTTTTCTGGAAAGACTCCAGAGTTGCTTTGCAAAGATCCGATAAACCATGTCTAATCCATACTTTGGACACTGCACATGCTTACGTCTGGGTAGCACTCTCTTACATACTTATTTGTCCAAAACTCGCTGATTATTTATGCCACAGAATGATTTCCAAAACCCTTAGGGGTCAGAGAGCAATCATGTCAAAGAGACTACTGTCTGCTTGGCCGCTTTCACTCTGCAGCCACCTGGAGAGCAGAAATTACAGATGTGCAAACAAGTTCAGAAGTCAGAACACTTGCCTTCGACTGTAAAATAGAAAATCATAGGGCAGAGATTTGAACCCATAACCGTCTAACCATAAGACCCATCTTTCCTTTTTGGCATACATACCACCTTGTAGAGTTTAAAACTTCATGACTGGACAACGTGGGGGGATTTATGGTGGGGAATCCCATCATGGGTTCTTCTGGGTGGCACTCTGACAGCACTCAACAACTCAACACAGTCAAGAGCTCCAACAAGCAGGTCTTAAAGACGTGTAATTCGGCTGCCCCTCATTTAGGGAAGGCAATTTAGACCAACAGAGTTCGAGTCTCTGAGGTACACCAGAGACTTGGGATCATATGAAGGTAATGCAGATTGGAGGAATGGGGTGGTGCAGTGAACAGAACCAATTTTTAGTATGGCTTTTCTTTCCCTAGACGGGAAAGCCCAAACAGCAAAAGCCAGAAGGCAGATGTCTCTATGCTGAATCCAGGGAGCATGACACCAGTGCAGAAGGTGGGTGTCCATGAGAGCATCCACACACCCTAAAGGAGGCTGACCAGAGCCGCTCACTGGGAGGAGCGGCTGTGTCTGGAGAGTGGAATGTGAAGGGATGGGGAGCTAGGATCACTCCCTCTTCAGATAATCATGTTTTTGTTATGTTAAGGTTTAAAAAACTTTGAAGACTCCTGACACATGCAGCTAACATCCGACTTACAGAACAATCAATTCTGTAGTATAACGGGATGCTTTAAACTGTGTTTTTTGTGGATTTGAACTGGAATCTGTACAATATAATGGTTCACTTCTTCTGGATTCCACTCATTTTTAAAGACAGTTTCATGGAGCCTGGTTTTCCCATCTATAAAATAAAGATGGAGAGGGAAGAATTCTTGGTGCTTGGGCTCTCTACCACCTACATTCTCAGATCATTCAAAAGGACAGGTCAGAGGAAGCATGTCTGACCTGGAGACCAGTGGTTTGGACAGATTAGTCTTTTTATCAGTGCGGTCCTGTCCGTGACAAGGACAAGATGCGCCTAATTTGTCTGTCCGGGCTGCATGATGCCACTGTCTTCAAAGCTTTCCTCCATTGCCCCACTTGACATAGGGTTAACCCCTCCCTCAACTCTGCAACTTCCGAACGGAGTATTCCTTGTGTTTCTACAACTGCACCTGCCCAGGGTCCTGCTTCAGGAGACTCAGGGCAAGGGCCACATCCTACTCACCAGACTGAAAACCTAACACAAACACCAGAGCATCAAAAGTCCTTGGTTCACGGATGTGGAAATGACTCACTCCTGCTGGGTCACCTGCTCTCATACTTCTTCCTACAGTACTCGGGACTGAACCCTGGGTCTTCATACTGACTTCCATCTCCAGACTTTCGTTTTGTTTTTAATTTTCCAACAGTCTTGTTAACTCACTAAGTTGCCCCTGCTGGGCTTGAACTTTTGATTCTCCAGTCCCAGCCTCAGAGATCCGGGATATTTTTTAATTATTTTAATTACTGACTCATAGTATTAGTGCAAGTAATTATTTACGTAACACTGTATCCAAACAAATGCTGCTGGATTAAAATTATAGATAGGTTGGTCCTATGTCAATGCCTTTTGAACAAGGCCTAAAAGAAAGAAACTTACCCTTGCTGGAAGCATTAGGTAGAGTTTTTATATTATCCAGGAAAAGATGGTTTGGAGGAGTTGTGCCCTTGGATGGGGTGGAGGTGGTTGAAGGTTAGTGAAACCTTAGTTTCCACACAAGAAACACAGGTCCAAGATTAATTTTTAATATTGAAACTCTTCCACCTCGGTTTTAACACCTGTAGATCTACAGTGATACACCCACTCCACAAGGGTATTGTTAAGATTAAATAAAAACCCACAAAGCTTGGGAACACAGTTAATGCTTATAGTTGTTGCTCTTTTTTTCTTCTGAGTCCGACCCTTGGTTATTTTAGTCTCAGACCTGTGTGGGGGAAGTTTGACCTAAATAAATATCTAAAAAGGCAAACATAACAAAGGCCCCTACCACAGCATCGTTATTAAAGGGCTTTCCAACAGGTTAAAACAAAAACCAAACCCTTCTGGGGTACTACAAGTAAGAACATGTGCAGTATGACACTGTGCCCCAACAGCAAAAGGCTGAGGACAGAATCGCCTCCCTTCTCCCCCGCCCCATTGCTGTGCACTTCAAAGTATGTACTGAGACAATTCTTCATATGGAAAGATGTAACTGTCACATTTCACCGATTAATCCCTGTCATCCCTGGAAAGTTATGTGGCCCTGGATGCCCAGGAAATTAGCAACAGTAGGACAGAAACCCGGATTCCATGTCCTCCAGCTTGACTGTCCTTCCTCCATTGGAAGTTTCCCTGGGCTGGGGCTTTCAAGTAGACTGCTTATCTCGCACGTGTGAACCCACTCCTGCCTTCTTCTCCTGGGTGCCAAAAATCAGCCCTAATTTTGAGGGCAGGTTAAGCTTTTTAAAAATAGAAGCCACTGTGGCCAGCACAGATTCAGTTTGTTACCAGGTTCAAAATACCATTGAAATGCAAAACAGTTTAAAATATCTAGCCGCTCTCAAATGAGTTGCACGCTTCCAATTCTTTCAGCTACATTAATAGTTTATTATGAGCTGCTACAAACTCTAGCAAGAGAAGTTTTTTTCCAGTTCATCATACTGACTTATAGGAAGTGGACATCAAGCACCCAGTATTTAGCTTTATAATTATGCTTAATAATAATTATTTTACTTTTTTGTATTTTATGTATACTTTCTAAAATATCTTTTGATTTATATATTTTTTCAATAAAATGATTTATATATTTTTTCAATAAAATGATTTCAGTGACTATTATATACAAGAAACTCAGAATCTAGAAGAGAGGACTACAAACTATAAAAAAAGCACAAGTGGTTCCTGTGATGAAAGACAAAGGGGTATAGAGCACAAAGCAGAACTGATTTAGCCCCAGGGAAAGGGGGCAGGTGACACAGTGACTGACAGAAGCTGGGCAGCACAGGGCCTGGGGATGTGGCTCAGCAGTGGAGCACTCGCCTGGCAGGACTGAGGTCCTGGGCTCAGGCCCCTCATGTAGAGCAGCACACACTACACACAGGAAGAAGGACAAGGTGGAAATGGTTGCAGAGAAAAAGTGTCTGAGGTAAGGGTGTGGAATTGTGGTGGGGTGGACAAGGGATGGGATGAGGAAGGAAGGAAGGAAGGAAGGAAGGAAGGAAGGAAGGAAGGAAGGAAGGAAGGAAGGAAGGAAGGAAGAGAATAGAGAGCCCAAAGGGTAAAGGATAAAAAGATGGGTTGGGGCCGGATTGTGAAGGGTCTCAAATGTACCCAGAAATGAACTGTGTGGTCAATGAAGGGTCATAAAGGTCCTGTTTGGAAAGGACTTATATGCTCAGAATTGCAGTTTTGAGCAATGTCTATTTTTTGCAGAAGGGATATGCATGGGAAAAGAGATTATCACTCTTGTCAATCTGTAAAGAAATGTATAGGTATGGGTGAAGGAGTGCATGGCAAATTGGAGAAGAAATGAGGGAGGATGAGTAGAGAACAAATTTCTAAGACAGACAGGACAGAGGAAAGAAAGAAAGAGAGAGAGAGAGAAAGAAAGGAAGGAAGGAAAAGAAAAGAGAGAGAGAAAGGAAGGAAGGAAGAGAGAAAGGGAAGGAAGGAAGGAAGGAAGGAAGGAAGGAAGGAAGGAAGGAAGGAAGGAAGGAAGGAAGGAAGGAAGGAAGGAAGGAAGGAAGGAAGGAAAAG